>JASSUY010024761.1:0-69433 GCA_032466535.1 Forpus xanthops
GTTATACCTTAGTTACTAAACTGTTCTTATCTCAACCTGTGGGAGCTGCATTCTTTTGATTCTCCTCCCCATTCCCCTGGGATTTAGGAAGAAAGAGAGGGGAGTGAGTGAGCAAATGGTTGAGGGGCTTAAACCACAACACAATTACATTAAAAATTTGGACAAATGGTTTTCAGATAATGTACATTTCCTTCTTTGTACAGCCAATTTATTTAAAAGGTTTCGACACTTTTCCATTGCTGGCATTTCTATTGCACCAGAAATGTGGTTGGGTTGGTGACTAATTAGCAAAATCAAATTCCACCAAAGCAAGTTTTAAATTAAAGCAGAACCCCCTTTTCCTTTTCATCTGCATTATGCAGTTATTTTTACATTATATTGGACATCCTAACTGAAAATGAGACTGTTTGTACCAAAGAACTTAATCCCTTTTCAAAATAGATGAATTTATTTAGAAGCAGGCAGTATTAAATTAAATTTAGGAAGCCCATGCCTGTATTTGATTGGAAGTAGCTATTCTGGAGCAACTCCCATGTAGTCAAACTTTTATCTCAGCATAAAGACAGAGATGGAATTTCCTTCTTTAGGGAAATGCTGCACTACCTGAAAAATGTTTGTGTTTTAAAGTGACATGCAATTACCATTAAAAAAAAAAAAAAAAGAAAACTTTTTGTGATAATTTTTGTTCAATATGTATGATGAATTCTTAACAGAAAAGTTCAATAGCGCATCAATTATTCAATGTTTGGAGTAGGTGCAGTAAGACTGCTGAGGCTCACAGTGACTTCCTTGCTGAAAACCAAATCTGAAAAGGCTATGTCTAATTTCGTCATTATATACTCAATAAAGACAGCCTTTCAGTATAAACTATAATTTTGTTGATCAAAACCACTCTGTGGCTGGACTCACCTGTTGACTGCTAATTTAGTATTTTCTTGTTTTCACAATCCCAAGTTGCTTTTCCTGAACCACTGGCAATTGAAAGAAAAAAAAAAAAAAGTTTAATTCTTTTGGATAAAAATACTTTAAATAATAAAAATAAACAGGATCACGGGCTTCTGTGTTTTTCAAAAAGTGACAGAGTTAACACAAAGTATTCTGACCCAGAAAATATATAAGTAGCAGGAGCTAACTCATATTTGTGCTGTACTAGATAAAAGTAAAACCTTTGAGGGATTCTGTTCTAGTGTTTCAGCATCTACTGATCAAATATAGAGAAGTAGTAATTACTTTAATCCTATTGCAAATAGTAGCCACTTCAAGAATAAATTATTTAAAGACAACACGTTTTGTATATATTTGAAGAAGTTGGAAAGTCCAGAGGACAGCAAGTGGAGCTTGCTGGAAACATAGCCTGTGAAGGACTGAAGCACACAGGATGGTTTAATCTGAAAAATGCTGAAAAGACCAAATTTAATAGACTTCAGGTGTACTTCTGAAGAAAGAGAATAAATAGTATGTCCTCCATTCTTCAAAGTGCAGCAAGGGAGCTATAACTGAGACATTAAAGGACATTATTTTGAGAATAAAGATTGGTGTTCACTTGAGTATACCAGGGCAACCATGGGCTCTTTATTACTAGCAGGTAAAAACCACTTTCTTCAGAACTGACAAAGAAATCACTGACTCTGTAGTGGTTAGGAGAATGAGCTATTCTTCTAGCCTGTTTTCCAAAAAAGAATGAAGGGATACTGATCAATTTTAAAGCTTTGTGACATAGTAAGAACTTCTGGTAAAATGGTTCATATTTCTAGATATATGGGAGAGGAGAACTTACAAATTGTTACAAGCAGGGGGAAGAAAATAAGTGATCTCTCACAAACTGAAATTCCTGTTTTATATTACTAAGGGGCTTATTCATGTTTATTTCTTTGTTAAACTACTTCCTTAATATAATGAGTTTATGTAGACCCACTGTAGCATGCTAAACCTGAGACAGATCACATAAGATTAAATACTAGGTTTTTAAAAAAATGGGATAACAGTTTTTTTTTTTCTCAAAACACTTTAGTGTTTTTTTAAGATTTCATTTGACAAAATGTTCTAGTTTGTTACTCCTAGAAGTAGGCAGAAAGGGTCAAACACGAGTTGAAGAGAGAAACAGATGTGGCTTAAGTTTAAAGGAAAAAAGATTGCAACAGATTTTTGAGAAAAAAAAAAAAAATGGAGAAGTACCATAGTTCTTGGAATAAACAATGAAGATACTACACTTGGCTGAACTCTAAATGGAAAATTTTTATAGACACCGATCAATTTTGCGCATGACAAAGTCAATATTCCCAATAGACAGATAAAATGTAACTGGTGTTATTTTTCTAGGGCAAAACTGAAAACGTTGTCCTCAAGGTTACAGTGGGAAGTAAATTCTGCACATTAGTACTTGCAGCAAGCAAACCCAATGACTCAAAAGCAATTTTTTGAACCCAAGGAAGTAATGTTTTATAAAACATACTTAAAAATTCCTTTCCTTTTTATAACTGTTTCCATCTGCAACAGCCTGTGGATTTGGTTATTTTTTGTGTCACTGGTGCTCTGAGATCCTGGCTACCACTGAGAAACTGCCTGGAATGTGCTAAGTATACCTCATATAACTAGAAATTGGGCAAGAAGGGAGTGTTTCATCTATCTGATTATCATAGTTGAGTTTCTAGGAAGTAACTTCAAAAACAGAGCTTGAGCTTCGATGTTTCTGAAGATCATAGAATCATAGAATCATAGAATAGTTAGGGTTGGAAAGGACCTTAAGATCATCTGCTCTGGGCAGGGACACCTCCCACTAAACTATGCCACCCAAGGCTATGTCCAACACGGCCTTGAACACCGCCAGCAATGGAGCATTCACAACTTTCCTGGGAAACCCATCCCAGTGCCTCACCACCCTCACAGTAAAGAATTTCTTCCTCACATCCAATCTAAACTTCCCCTGTTTAAGTTTGAACCCGTTACCCCTTGTCCTCTCACTACAGTCCTTAAGGAAAAGTCCCTCCCCAGCATCCTTATAGACCACCTTCAGATACTGGAAGGCTGCTATGAGGTCTCCATGCAGCATTCTCTTCTCCAGGCTGAACAGCCACAACTCTATCATCTTATCTTCATAGGGGAGGTGCTCCAGTCAACTGATCGTCTTCGTGGCTCTCCTCTGGACTTGTTCCAACACTTCCATGTCCTTTTTATGTTGAGGACACCAGAACTGTGCACAATATTCCAAGTGAGGTCTCAGGAGAGCAGAGTAGAGGGGCAGGATCACCTCCCTCTATCTGCTGGTCACACTCTTTTTGATGCAGCCCAGGATACGGTTGGCTTTCTGGGCTGCTCTGAATCTCATCTCTGCCCAACCTGTAGCTGTGCCTGGGATTGCTCCAACCCAGGTGGAGGACCCTGCACCATGGTTAAACTTCACCAGGTTGGCATCAGCCCATCTCACAATTGTGTCAAGATCTCTCTGGACGGCATTCCTTCCCTCCAAGGCATCAACCGAGCCACAGAGCTTGGTGTCATCAGCAAACTCGCTGAGGGGGCACTCCGTCCCACTGTCCATGTCACTGACAAAGATGTTGAACAAGACCGGTCCCAACACCGATCCCTGAGGTACACCACTCGTTACCAATCTCCAGCTGGACACTGAGCCATTGAGCACAACTCTTAAAGGTCTTCTCCAACCTAGCTGATTTTATGATTCTATAAATGGATTTCCATGAGGCACAGTCTGACAGTAGAACGTGTATGCTGACAACACTGGGTTTAATAAAAATCTGCATTTCAGATAAGCTAGCCAGCTGGTTCACTTCCAGTCGTACATTGGCTGACTCAAACTGGAGAGTAGGAGGAGCAGCTGGCCCACATGAAGGAATGAGCTGCAGGCAGTGTGGGGCCTTCCCCATAGGGTTTTTCTGACCAATAGGTCCACCACTGGGAAACTAGAAGCCCTGAGAATATGTTTTGTTTTTTTTTTTTTCAGGAAGACTGGAAGCAACAGTATTCTCAAAACAGCTCCCAAAATCCTTTGGGTCACTTCAAAGAGACACACAGGTTGAAGGTGGCTCTCTCCTACAAGGTTGGTCTTATGTTGCGGAGGCTGGTAAGGTCTCCATGCAAGGCTACCATGGAACTCCTGGGTATGGCTCCACAGTATTGTTGAAAGCGATATGTTTTGCAGAATATTTCTGCTTGAAAGAATTAATATTTTCTTATGGAGACCAGTTTCACTCGAAAACACCTACGCTCCTTCTACTGAGAATACTGATGACAAGAGTTCTTATAACAATGCTTAATTTTAAACCTGAGGATTGCTGCATACTGCAGCTGCATACTAATTTATGTGATTTTTTTAACATAGCAGTGCAGATACTCTCTGTTTACAAATACTCACAAGTGTAATGTAGCTATTTCATTTCTGAACTGTTACTTAGAAGCTGGATCAAAATATTAACTAAGAAATAAAGTTTTCAGACACATTATTTAAACGAGTAATGTAATTATTTTTATTATACTAAATATTTGTTTTCCCTTGAGGACTGAAATAAGTTACATTCGACAAGCTTTTCCAATGAAATTTTTTTAATCAAAAAGAGCTCAGTATCTTCATCTAATTAAACGCTTGATTTATTTAAGTGCATTTTACCTCTGGCACGTTTCCTTCTACTACACAAGAAATATGTTGTTGCTTACTTTGCTTTTACCTCTAAGAAAGGGAAAGTGACTTTGTATGTCAAAAATAAAAATAAAAATACAAATCATAAGAGCTCCATAAGACAAATTGCTGATTCTTACTTAAGTGATAGAAAACACATGCAACAATTAAAGAAAAAACTTAATACTTCACAAAAAATGGGAAACACTAGTATAGCTTAACAAAATTTACTGTTATGTAAGCTTTTCCTATCTGTTTACTTGAATTATTTAATTAAATATTTTTCTTCTATGTATTTTTAGCTATTACAGCTTTCATTGTGAAACATTCTGAATGCAGACATTTTTGGTAGCTTTATTAAACTTATAAAAGCAGATAAGATTATTTAAGCAGACCTAGTTCTGTCTAGCACAGCTTCAGCATCTCCAAACACACTGCAGCAATCTGAATAACTAAGAACCTAGTCAAACTGTTCAAATATTGGTGAGCCCAAGATAATCCATCTAAAATCTTTTTGTTATCAGCGATATAGCAAATTATACAGTCACAGCAAATTTTCTTGTCAACCTTTGGTAAACAGTGAAAATGGAAAAGCAGTGTCTTTCAAAATCCTGAATAGCTTTGTTTCCTGCTGAAGTCAACTAGTACTGGAGATATTTAGCATCTTTCTAGTTTAGCTATTAGAAAAAGCAAAGGATGCAAAAATACAAACTGTAAAGTTACATCAATCTTTTATATACTGAGTCAGGTTAAACTTTGAATTATTTGGTTGATACACTACAAAATAAAGGTAAACATGTTCCCTTACCGACACAACCTTTGGAAATATCAAAGTTGAAATGGTAGAAAATCATGGACTGAAAAATGAGGGAACTATTCAAGAAAAAGGATCCCTACCACAGCTCCATAGTTTGATTTTCCCTAAATGCATATACAGCCAGTCCAGATTAATATCAGTCCTGTGCTTTATGGGAAGTTTTCAAGGTGCATTTGAGGAATCTTGGCTGAGTCACCTATCCCGTGATGTGAATCTATGGGTTTCAGCTGCCAAACCTGCTCCTACTTTGTTGTGTAAACACAAGGAAACACAGACTGCTGGACTGATCAGTCCAGAAATGTGTGAATCTAACTTTGTAGCATTTTGTTTGCACTAGGCAGGAATAACTGCCAGAGGAAATAAGGATATTATAAGAAACTGATAATATTCTTTGCAAATAACAGATCCCTGTGCATTGACCAGGGAAGTAGTGAATGTTCCACCCCTGGCAGTGTTCAAGGCCAGGTTGAACAGAGCCTTGGGTTGCATGGTTTAGTGGGAGGTGTTCCTGCCCATGGCAGGGGGGTTGAGACTAGATGATCTTAAGGCCCTTTCCAACCCTAAGTATTCTATGATTCTATGACATAGATTTACCTTTCTTTTCTGTTCAGTATTGAATAAAATCTTCAGTGAAAGTGAGAGTTTAGTGTTCAAAGACACACTGCTGTTACATAGCATGTTCAATAAAGAAATTCCAAACTGTAAGATTTTTCCATATAGACATATATATATCTGTAAACTCAGCTATGCATGCGGTCTGAGTATCAGACTAATTATTTCTCAAATGCTCCTTGTCTTTGTGTTCACCCTACCTTCTGTCTGGAAGAAAGTAAATTTTAACATAAGGATTCCTTGGCCTCCCATCTTCCCTGGAAGGAAGATCCTTTGCTCCCAATATTGTCACTATTAATTGATGACCAACCTTGTCATACCACAGTTTTATCTGTAACGAGAAAATATGAATTAATGAACTCATTTCTACAACAAATTATCATATTAATCCTTAAAATCAAGTTTGCTCATAAGCTTCTATTTATATTGATTACTTAAACAGAAAAGATAATGTTCTATTTTGCATTTATAATAAAGCATACAAACAAATTAATACTATAATAGCTTCAATATGTACCAGGAGTTACTATTTTTAAAAAATCCCTGTACAATAAGTACATTATTTCATACTAATTGTTTTTCACAATGGTTCGGGTTATTCTTGGCAATGATACTGTACTACCTGCATTACTGATATATGATATTCATATATATACATTCCTAAGGAGTTTATGCACAATGAGTGAATTAATTTTTCACGTCCTGTTGTGCTGGAAAGACTATGGGTAAGTCCATAAATATTTCAAAACTCTAAACATTTTTCAAGATGCAGAGACTCATCCTGAAATTATAGAAGCCCTCCAGAAACTGTAAGAGAGCAAGGCCCAGTAGTCCAACACTCTTCACAGTCCAGCTCAGCAACAACAAGGCAAAACCTACTCTTACTCGTCTGTAGAAATTATTATTAATCAGTATTAGACATGGTCTGCTATCCTGTTTAACTAGCTGCTATTTAGCAATTTCAGTTTGAATACTGTAGCTGCAAATAGTTTATTCAAGGAGAAGATATATCCATTTTAGAGCATGGCAGTGGAATACGGTGCAGCTAGAACCAAGGTTTTCCAAATAGCAAGGGAGTCACTACATAGTGGTACTGATGTAGAATTAAGTAACCACAGCTGACAGGGGAGGCTCTCTTCATGGGGAGCTTTCCGTGACACAGGACAAATTCAGATATTTAGAGGAAACATTGTTCTTGACTGAACTTACAGGGATCAAAGAGGATAATGCCCAACTACACGACCAACCAAAAAGTGCACTTTTAGGCATGACTATGCCCTGGCTAAGGTAAACATAGCCAGGGGACAGTGCCCATCTTGCATCGCTTCAGAGACAAGGGCTCCATCTGCTGTCACAGCTCTTCATCTTCAGCCTTTCAGTCACTTAAAGAAAGGCCTTGACACAATTCACAAGACTTCTGACCCAGCAAGAGATTGATTTCCCTAATACTTGAGTGAGATTACTCTATGACACACCAACTCAACCAGTGGTGGCAGTGTACTTCTTCCTTCTGCATTACCTCAGATCTTGCAACTCCTGTAGCCATCAGGCAGCAGTGTTTAAGTAGATACAAAAAAGTGGAGGATACCTGTTCTCTATTTTCCTGTCATTGACCCTGCTACTGACTTTACAAGTTTCTGGTACCAACAAGAAAAGGGCTCTAAAGCAGAAAACCATGTGAGCGATATTACCTTTGATAAGATTTAAGAGAGTTCTAGATGCTGTTCCTATATTCCTGCAAAGCAAGGAACTTTCTCAGTACTTTTTCTGAACTGAGGATTTATCTGACCTACTAGTGTCTTCATCCAGCCACAGATCACAAGTAGCAAGCTTGGCACCTTGTAAATCCAAAACAAAGTTTTAATGATCTCTGAAATGAGAGTCAACATAAATGTTCTCTAACACTAAATGCACTCTGACACTAAAGGAAGCTCCCAGGGTTCCTTGGGAGTCCTTTGGCAAAGGACACACTTGGCTAATCTGACACTCCAGGGGTAGTAGAACTAAACACTATATTCATCTGCTTTTTAGGAAAAATTGCCCTTGCTTAAGCAGAATGCAACGTATATGTGATCCAGATACTATTACAAACTATTACTAAGTGAAGATGAGATAATCAAGACATGGGTGCCAAAAATAGAACCAGAATTATGCATTCATATCCAAGCTAAGTATTTCTTCACTATATTTGTTTAAGACTGAATTTTTGCAGGAAAACTTCAGTAAAAATTATTGAGAATTACTCTAAGCAAAAGGTTAAATCATCTGACACCATTTCTTTGAGATTTGAACAAGAACTCAAATTCATGATGACTTACACCTTCTACTTTTCTCTTGGAACTGTGAAAAAAAAAAAAGCAAAAAAAAAAAAAAGCAAAACTTGCACATAATAGGCATATTTTCTCTATAATTCAGCGTGTTACAGGATAGGTCAGGAGGCAGAATCATGAGTAGAAGGTGAATTCTCTTCTATACTCACGCTGCTAGCACTCCAATATGTACAGCACATGCACTTGTATCACAAGAATTCATTTGACTTGGATGCAAAGAGAAGACAGGAAGAAACTGGAAGTGAGAGAATGGACAAAGAACCCCATGGAGGGTGATGATGGGATTGCATTCTCATGGGGTCAGAAGAAGAAAGAAAGGACAAATCAGAAACTGCTTTAGAATTACTGGAAAAGTAATGGATATTTCTTGGTCAAACACTGGAAGAACAAAGTCACTAATGTCAGGGACCACAGGAGGACAGAGGGGAAAAAACAGACTGAATGAGAAATGGAATGAAGTGACAAAAGAAACCACCATTCTGTAACTGGTACAAAATAACATTGCACAGAGAGATTGGGATGACATGAAATCTGACGAGAAGCCAAGGTGGGAAATTTGAAAAGAAAATGGGAAATAAGGCTCTTAACTAGCATACTGAATAAGAAAAATGAGTTTGGGAATAGGACTGATCTAATTCTGACTCTCCTGTGTTCAAGTATCATGACAGTATTCAGATGGTATGGGATTTTCCTACAAGAACCTTTTCTATTCATAAGGAAAGAAAAAGGCCAGCCATTAAGACAGCCAGGTGCAGTCCAACAGAACTAGATTCCATCCCTTCCTCTTTCTCAGAGGCCTTGTGTGTCAACACTCAGATCCTGTGAAACATTTTTAAAAGTATTTACAAATTTCATGCTCTTCATTCTCTGGGAGTCTGTCATGAGACCCTGGAGCCTGATTTGTAGTGCTAGGTAAAGTATCGGAATTGAAGTCTGTGGTGTATATTATGCCTGGACAGAACCTAGGTGTCTCAGACTCTGATCATAGTTTCTCAATTCTCAAACAAATGCAGGACGATCCTACCACACTTACAGAATACTATACATATTCTATGTTTTGAAATAAATATGGGATAGCACATGTATAACTGTAAAAGTTGATGAGGAAATTATTTTTTTCTTTTATAGCTTTCTTGACTTGTATGAGAAATGATTCCTAACATCAAAAAGTGAACACTGAATTATTCAATCCATAGGGTGCACATTCCATAAGAAAGTACAGATGTGATGCTCAGCATTGAAAGACTTAAGCAGCTGACTAACAGCACTATTTACAAACCCTCCACTCAGCAGGTTTCTCACACATGCAGGAATTGGCACTTTTAAAAGCTTACAACATCTAAGAAACTGTGACAATGCAGTCCTGATCTAAATGAAGGAAAGGGAAAGCCATAATTTCAGCACTTAAAACACACCACAGAAAAACCATGCTAGATGTTGATAATGAGGAAGCTAACACCTGTAAAAAAAAATCTTGAGCAGGACTTTGTCTACGGAGGTTATTTAGGATGTAGAAACCTAGAATTCCCATAGGAAGTGATCCTGAATGGTTTCTTTTCACTTAGTGAAGTCCTGGAGACTTACCACACACACACACTCATATATTTTCCCTCCCTAGGCAGACGTGAACATAATTCTCTACTAAATTTCTGTTGTAACCTACATTCAGCAAAACTGGCATCTAAATTCAGAGCATCCTGAAACTGTGAGATGGCCTTCTACCTGTAAAGTGGTGCATTTGTTGCACTCCTTGAGATAGGCATCCAGGTAAGAATACCTGCCATGTAAAGACTAAAGAGCTCTTCTGCAGTCTAGTGATGAGGGTAGTCATTGGGGGGAAAAGAAATGAGGGTCTGGTCACAGCTTCATAGGATTCTTTCAGTTTTTAAACAAGAGTCGTCAAATACAAGATCAATATATTCTGTGTAGCAGGTTTGCAATCTGCTACACCAAAATTAAGCTTTAGTTGCTATCACCTCCCACACACATTCCCAGCCACACAGTATTTCAGCTTCAAATGAGAATTCATACTCCAGAGAAGAAAGGGATGTGCAACAGCTTGATTATAAAGGCACTTTTTTGAGAGACTGATTCAAACTCTTCAGTCTAAATAGGGCTTAAACCACAGATGTCTTATTTCTGAAATGAGCCTCCTACATGTAGAAAGGTATATAAAATTTGACTGCTGGCGTTGAATTATGAGAAATGAGGATACAGGTGTCTAGTGTTCCTGTTTGGTACTTTGTGGCATCAGAAGAGGTCTGCTCCCTCTGGAGAGCCACTAATCCTGTTGAGGAGCCTAAATTTCAAATAGAGTTAATGGACAACTGACTAGATACTGAGGTACTTAGCTCTTCCCTTCAACTACACAAGTCTAAGCTCATCGCCAAGGCACCTCAGACTTATTTTAAGCTAGCATAAGTTATATGAATTAAGGACATAATTTCAGCTCACTAGATTTCATTCTTTTTCTTTTAGATCTCATCTTAACAAGAAATTTTATTCAAAGATCTGACTGAGGTCAGAGTTCTAGAAATGAAGTAACCATGTGATTAGGACCCACAATCTTAATGCATATGCATAAGCAAAATCAGTTAAGAAAATCTAGATAATATAAATGCTACTTGCTATATTTTTATCTCATGAATACTTGACTGCTTGACTATGCAATCCTTATGTGTTTTGTGTACAGCACATAAAGGCACACCTTGCTGTATTCTTATGAACACTTGACTGTTTGCTTAACTATGCAATCCTAATGTATTTTGTGTACAGCACATAAAGGCACACCAAAACTGAAGTGATAACTTAAGATTTAAAAACAGAAAATTTGAACATTTCAATTCTATGCTACATTTTACTCTAGTTGTTATATAAGGGTTACTTCACATATCTCATGGAAAAGAGATAAAACTGCCATTGGGAGAGGCTGCTTGCCCTGCAGCCTGATTTCTACCACCACAGCTCACTCAAACATCACTAGGTTTGAAAGACAGCTAATCAGTCATTTTTGTTCTTCTGTAGTTCATTACAATTTTTCAAGTAACCTACACAGCTGTTTATTAGTGCAGTATTTTCAAACTGAGTTACTACTTTTCTTTCTTACATTTTTCTGAAGCAGAAGATACACAGGATATGTTGTATCAGATTAGCAGGATGTGTTGTTGAAAATAAAAAATTATCTCAGGTGATTCTAAAAAATGCTGACATCAATTATTTTATTTGGACTTCAGCTGATGTAGATGCAGACACTGCCCTGAGCTGGTAAAGTCTTGATTGTAGCTGAGGTGAGCTTTGGATGTTAAACATGCTTTTAACACATTATAACAACTGAAGTTTGTTAAACCAAACTATTACTGCTGTGTGCTTCAGTTGTCATCTGATATGTTGGAAAAAAAAAACAAAAAAAGGTTGTCAAACTGTAGAGCCTTGAGGCTATGAACATCAGAAAATTATGAAGGTATTTAGGCTGTCCTTATCTAGTTTTCTGTTAAAAATTTCTGGATTAGTGTCTTCTTCTTGATTTCAGCAATGACAAGTAGATGTATGCATGTATTTTTGCACATAACCAAATACATTGTTGTTTTGTATTAAAGCAAAAAGAATGTCTGAAATTTTTGAAGTCAGAAAAAAAGCCAGTGGTTTCATGGCAAATCTGGCTCAAAAGGAGGCAACGCCAGGTAAATGAGACTGCATGGAAAACAAAAATTTAAGAACAGATCATTCCCTACAAAGATATTGCAAAACCTCACACTTTGAATTAGAAAATTGCTGGTATGCTAAACTGAATCCAAAAGTTCAGGAAATAAATTCACACTTTCCCAAGTACTGCAGAACTACTAAAAGTTCAGGAGAAGGGTGCATGGCAGGGGAAAAAGGAAATTGAGCGGGTTTCCTCCCAATAAATGTCTTTTAAATCATCCAGTGATACAAGAGCTAAAAAATGAATGGAATGACATCGAGAGAAGTGTGGAAGAGGAACCTGTGCCAGAATGTGGGACATTTATCACCAGGATCAGTTTCAGACTAGCAAGTAAAGAAGATGCAAGCGAGACTGCAGATGTGCATTTCCTGTTGAGAGCAATGAAACAAATAGGTATAAACAGTGTTCAGGGATCCTTGTTCTTGTAGGGAATTCTACAGACGCAGCTATACCACAGTCCACAATGCAATGAATACTTCCTGACAACCATAAACAACAGCTCAGTGCTCTGAGTTAGCTAATTTCCCATGCCAAGAAGTAACTAGAGTTCTGCATAGCTGTCACACTGCTTCGAATACCCTTCTTGAAAAGTCACTGGAGAATCTGTTCTTTGCAGCCTGCACTGTAAACATATCTTTAATCCATTTTAAACTATCAACCATCCCTACTAAAAGTGAGATGTTGGAATTTTTGTTTCAGTTTTGTTGTTAAGGATGCTGCCAAGCTCCTAAGTTTGAGTTCTTCTGGAACTCGTGTCACAAACTTTACATTTAGCTTTGACCATTATGGAACTCTGCAAAAACTTATCAGAGATGTCCACAATGACTCCACAGGCATTGTGCGGAAACAAAAGTGGGGATAAAGAGAATTTGTATCTACAGCACCAAAACTAATCCAGTCAGAGGTGAGGGAACAAGCCTCGTACACTTTCACCTCTCGCGCGGATACTCTCTATCAAGGATTATACTTGGTTTATTTCCTTAAATGGCTACCACAATCATTTGTTCAAAGTAATTTTATTTTTAGCTTAAGTAGAAGTGATTTTTTTTATGTCTCTTCCTTTATTTTACATAATGTGATTAAAATAAGGAACTGCTACATGTTAAATCTACATTATGATATTTCATGAAACATTCAGTTTCAGGCAGGCATTTCCTTTCTAAATAGAACAATTAATTTTTATATAAATTCTTAATTTATTTTGCACATATCTAAAAATAAATTAAAAATTAAAAGACTATTTATGGTATTTATCTTTATGAACTACTTAACAACTTGTGATTGAATTCATATCCCTCTGATTTCATTACCATTTACAAAAGCCAACTTTCTTAATCATGCTAAAGGATGTTTCAAATTTTTAATACAAAGCTAGTTTATGTAAGTAGCATAAAATTAGACATTAACCTAAAACAGTACTATCAAGACATTACCTTTTTTAATCTCAAATTTTTTTTTTTTAGAATTTTTTATTTTTAATTTACATTTAAGCAGGAAGGTCTAATTTCAGGAAATAATATATGAGAAAAAAAATGTACTTTATCAAATATGAGTCATAACTAAGCCATCTTCTACAGTCTTATTTAGAATTTCCTTTATAAATATATATATATGATCTCCTTTTCCATTTCAATATGAAATTTAGTCATCTCATTCTGATCCTTTACATCTTCCTTGAGCAAGTCATCAAACAAGAGAAACATTTATATAGCTCCTACACAAAAGATTAACATCTCCATAAACGTATTTTGAAGGAAAGGCAGATAATATTCTATTTACAAGAAACTGAAAAACATGCAGCAAAGCAAGATAAGCATTGTAACATATTAGTAAAACCTACTTTGGCGTTAATCTACAGTACCTAAGGAGTTTCCTAATGAAAAAAGGCAAACAACTTGTACCTAAAAAGAATATCAAACCTAAATAAATTCAGTAACACAATGGGAGAATTTTTTATTGTTTAATAAAGTTATTATTTTGATCTATCTTTAGTAAATGCAAGACCCAAGTTTCATACACAGTAAATCTGTTTCTTTTAACAAGGTACAAATTTTTTGCCTGTCTTTCACTCAAGGCGCTACTATTAGTTGGAAAATGCAAAAAAAGATGTGTTAACTAATGGCAATGAAAGATTTAAAGAGACAGTCATCTTTATATAATGAACTCAAGCACAGAATTACTTATTTCTTAAACAGTACACATATTTTTTATGTGGGATGCATAACTATCATCACTATTGAAACCTGTACGAGTTTACTATTGGGTAAATAGGAAACAAAAACTAGTTGTCTCTTTAAATTTTGATTTAATATTTTAATCTCCATGCAGAATTGTACAAGCTGCTCACAAGATGGCATGAAACTTGTTAATATGGTTTAAAGCAACACACTAAAAATATGGGAAAACGGACTATAAGGTAACGTTTTCCTACTATGCATTTTCCATAACAAACAAAAGAAAAACCCACAACTTTAGGTTCTGTCAGGCAGACGAAGTCTTTACCTGAACCCTAGGAACAAAAGGCGTTGTTCTTCTACTAAGGCTTTGGCTCTGGTAAGCAAAATTAAAGAAAAAGCAATAAAACAAAACCAAAAAGGACAACACGCTGGAAACTAAAAGACCAAAAGTAAAAACAAAGACACACAACTATTACTTTAAACACAGCTTTACGCCAACAACATATTTATATAACACAAAGTATTTTAATGCAATGCATAAATTAAATCTGCAGATATGTTACCAAGTCATACCAAAACCCTGATGGAAATTCTGGCCTTAGGGAAGTCAGCAAGAATTTTGACACTGATTCCCCAGAAGCAAGGATTTCTCTTTGCAGATCTACAGATAACATTTACAATAGATTCAAAAATAACATTAACAAAATGAGCAGGTCAGCAAAGTGTGATTTAAAAGTGGGGAAGCAAGCATAAGTTCAGCTTGATCATGTCTTTTAGAAAGATTATAGATGTATATTCAAAGACAGAATCAAGTACATTTCCAACATTGTCAGGTTCGCTTGTTTTCTAAAATAAAGCAAGTAAAGTAAAAGGATTTCTCTTTTATGCAATTTTAAGTGGCATTTCTATAAAAAGACTCTCAAATATTTTTTTAAATGGTTCAAAGAAAGTTAGTGCTATCTGGTATATGGGTGAAGGTACAATCAATGTCTTTCAGTTCTCTAGCAATTATGACAGAAATGACATATGGTATATACAGAGACCCTAGCATGAAATGGGATCTAGAGCATTTAGCAAACTTAGTAGTTGCACTGCACACATAGATGCATTTAAAACTTATATTTTTGTTATGCAACACTTTTTTCCAGACAACATACAGCTTTGTGGCTTCCAGTGGCTACATCTAGACTATAACAGTACAGACAACTCCCCTAAATTCCTAGACTATCTACAAACTCTAACCAACCATCCTCCATGTTCACCTTAGGTAAACAACTAATGGAGTGGTACAGAAAGGATATCGAGTCTAGGGAATGCATAGGAATTATTTGACCTGACCAGGGAGGCTGGAATAGGTAACCGCTGGTGGTCCTTCCAGCCTCCACCATTCTGTGATCCTCAGAGTGCTAGTGAGTGGGAGAATGGGACCATGCGAGTAGGCCCCAACAGTCACAGCAGTCTAACAGACTTGAATCTGATTTTCTTCCCTGATCTGTTTTCCTGAGATTATTGATCAATTTTGAAGTGATGGAAAGATGCTACTACTCAGTAGTCCCTTCTGTAAGAAATGTACCCAAATTACGGGTTGAGGCAGTGCGACAATATTTCTGCCACCCTCCTCACTTACATGGCTTGCATAGATACTGAAGAAATCTGTTCTGTAAAATGTGTTAAGAAATCAGTTCTCACACCAAAGCAAAAAGATGTATAAGAAAATTCAATGGTGGATCACAGGACTTGTCTGATGTGCTCCTGTTCTCTGTGAGGTGCAACAGCTTCACACTGTACCCTACTCTGCAAAGCCCTGTGCATGGGTATCAGAATGTCATCTACTCATGATACAATAGAAGTAGATCTTTAGTTTGCTTCTCCTCCATATTACAAGAGAAATACAGATACTCCAGAATATCACAATCCTAAAAGGTATAGAATGTCTCCTATCATGTCCCAAAGGCTTTCTCACCTCCCACATTCTGTCTTGGAAAATGGAAGGCAATAAGTACATTATGTGTACTACCTAAAAAAAATCAGGGTTTGTTGTTTGGGCAACAGACATTTACTTGTGTAGAGGTACAAAAGGTCAAAAAGAAAGGGGAAAAGGTAAAAGGGGGAAAGGGAGCATATCTCAACTTAATCTGCCCAATATGCTGATGATATATTATGCCCTTCACAATGTACAATATTTGCTTTATAATATGCTACATATATTGTAACTATAATTAATATACCTGTATTTTTATTGCTTTATAAACCGAGTATGTATGTTTAAGTTGACCTGTGGGTCAGCTGTGCAAGGAAATAGATTATTTTTATAAATTACATCCCTTTTCTGTTAGAAATTCCAGCAGTACAAAAAAGAAATATTGTCATTTTATACCTGTATCCATTATGTGGTCTTGTAGTCATATTACCAGTCTCTAAAACTAACTATTGCAAAAGCATTCCAAGTTATACCTTTCATGCAGTATTGAAAACGTAGCCGGAATGCAGTAATGAAGCAAAGAGCACCAACACACAAAGGATACTGACTTTTTCAAAATGGTATTAAAGAAAAAAAAAAAAACAGTGGAAAATCACAGAAACAAGAACCAGTCAAAGCAAATAATGAAGCAATTATTGCAGCAATAGTCACATACTCCCCTGAAAGAACAGTGTGAATCAAAAATGTCACAAATCATACAGAATACAGATAATATATAGATATATATATATAACTATAACACAATAGTTTGCAATAGCTGCACATATTTTTTCAATCAAATACATATTTTGTTAATGGAAAGAAGATTTCCTAGCTATGCGGTATTGTTTGCTTCATGGGAAATCCTACTAGCCAGCTCTGGAGTGTCACTGTAATCCCAAGTGGAATAAACAGGTACACAGGTCAATGTCAATGAGGAGGAAAACACAGAAGACTTGAAGAGACAGATATCCCTGAATTATAGAGAGGCATCACTGCAGCTAAACTGGCTAAAACCATGCTGAACATAAAGAAATCCATTCTGAAATACTATTAATATTAAAATCCTTGAAGGATCTGTAGCACTGTCTGCATACATGCAACTAGTCAAATACTTCAGACCTCCACCTTAACTGTAGGTACCTTCACTTCTGCCCACAGCTCTTGGATTTCACAGCCCACTAACCACAGTTGCCCAAACATCAGTCCATCAGGACTACATGTAATTAATGAAAAGTTCAGAAAATATGGAAAACACTTCCAAAAATCTTGCCTATCATTCTTTCCCTCAGATTCATCACACATCTGAATTCAGCTACCATCACCCAGGATGTGAGCTGGCCTGCCACTTCCACACAGAACAGCATCCTGTCCCCATCTACTGCCAGAGCTCTCCAGCTATTACCCTGCTAGGCATTCACCATAAAGAGAACATTTCCTAATGAATTTGGAATTTAGTATTTCTTTTAATTTCCATCATACTCACCTATTCAGAATGAATGAGTGTTCCATCAACTGTTTTGTCAGAAAAGAGCTGATTAAAAAAAAATGGAAAATCAAGATACTGAAGCTTGCCCATTCCGTAGTGTTGAAACTGAAATGCATTTTTGAACAGGGAATTTTTTAAAATTCAATCTTCCCCTGTTACTTCAGCTTTGCTAAAGTTCCAAAATTAGAAGATCTCATAGTCCATTCTAATTTTTCAAAACATTTCCAACTCTATAAAGAGCTGGGGTTTTTTTCACTCTTACAAAGTTTCAAAAGTGTTTTAAGTCATAAAATAGCAAACCAAAATTTTAAAAAGTGAAGGAAAAATAGTCATTGCACTACCTCTAGACACATAAGTGCCTAAATTTTAAAGGTCAAAAAAATTGTGGCATTTTAAACAAACTTGAGATATCAGATCAAAAAGGGAAAGAAAAATGTTCCTGTTGAATACTTCAGTACTCTTAAAATTTTGAAAATACATTTTAGTCAAGGCATTTCAATGTGCCCAGCTAGGTGCTACATTACTAGCTATCCACATCATGTTCAGAGATTCTGACAAGCCACCCTTCCTCACAAATCAGACGCTTTAGTTCTAGCCTCCCAAAGCTTTGAGCCAACAGTAGCAGGAGCTAGGTTGTGCCATTAAGATGATTAACATGAAATACAGCTATTTTCAACTTCTCTTTAGCTGGAAAGATAAGTGGTCATACCTTTAAACTGTCTGCTAATGTTAGCTGTTGACATTGAGAGAGTGGGACTTTAGAGAGTTACTATTTCTGACATCAGTGTCACTCAACTGGAGCTGTGTGTTCTCAGGGATCAACTGCTCTCTGAAGAAAATAAGGATTCTGTGTAGTAGGGAGTACTGTATAATTGCAAATAGTACATAAGAAAGTACAAAGAGGGCAAACATAGGAGAGATTAACTGTGTTCTGACATTATTTTGTTTCCTTAAATGGAAAGAGGTGTTATAAACTTCTTACTAAAGGCATATATAACTTGAAACAAAAAAAAAGCAATTCAAAATAGGAAACATGCCTTCTTGAGTTAAGCACTGAATTTATACGCCATTCTAAGATATAAAACCTTCTAAACTCCATTGTGAGAACATACCTCCAAATCTCCTGATACTATTCTAACACATCTCAAATTGCAATATTCAAACGACAAAATCAACAGACTTACTGACTTTACTAATAAATCCTAATCTTAAACTCCCGAAGTTCTTGTTTCTGAAACTGAGAAAGTGAGAAAGTCAGTTCTGTGTGGTTCCTATTTGTACCGTTATTCCACAGAGCTTGTGCATTGGATGTCTTAGCAGATAAATACAGACCTTGAATTTCATACTTGGAGCTAGGAAACAAAACTTTCTGTTAGCCTAATTTTTTATGATATTTATCCCAAAGAGATTTCTTTTCCTCACTTCCACTATCAATAATTTTTTGCTGTATCACAAAACTAAATTGATTTTTAGTTGTGTATTTTGACAGTTCATGTTCTCTTGTAATTGCATTTTGTGCAAAGAATTCCGCACTCTACAGTCAAGATTTCTAGTTTTTCATTTATCCAAAAGATAGAGTCTTTCAAAGTAGTTAAATAAAACAGTTACAGAAAATTCAGAATCATATATTGTAGATGGCTGGGCTGATGAGCAAAACAAATGATGTCTCATGCATTGCAAAATGGAGCCAACATGGATGCTGAATTGAAAAAGACTCATTTGTTCCTCTCTTCTATCAATACCATAAACCATTTCTGTAAGACCTTTAAACAGTCTGTTTAGATTTTATGCATATTTTAATGGTGCGCTCATTTTAACATAAACAACTTGGAAGAAATATGAATGTGACATTTTCAAACACGTTTAGCACCAGCTTTGCACTGCTTCTATTCCATTTTCCTCTCTTTTTCAACATGTACCAGGCCACAACTGAGCACTTTTGAAAAATCACACTTTGGAATTGCCAATGACATAAAAAAGTGTACAAAACTTCAGTTTAGTACAAAAATTTACCATTTTAAAGAAAACATTCAAGTAATGAACTTTGTTCTCAATGAGACTGAAGAACCATAGTGAGTAACACCGGTACAAAGAATTTAACCAAAGTAACATTAATAAACAACCAAAGAGAGATCTGGGAAAGATATATACGAAAGCTAAGGCATAAGAAATAAGCAATATTAATGTCCAAGCACACAACTAATAAAATCTACCAACTGTTCGTGTAAGTATTACAGTTGAAAAAGTGTATACACTCAACAGCACCAATGTAACTGAAGGCCATGATGAGACCTTTCTGAAAATCTGACTCTACCAGTCTAGCTTACTAAAAAAATATACATACATATACATATCTCTAATTCAACATATATAAAATTTCCAAAACCTAATAAAATAGAATACCCCAATGAAACTATGGCCCTGTCTACTCTGAGATAAAAAAAAATTTAGCTAGTTTAATAAGAAATTTATGTTAGAAGAAACTTGCACTCTGCAAATGAGAGTTGTATATACTGCAAAAAGCACAACAGTAATATCAATGAAATGTTTACATACTGAAAGTTGTCCAGACAAGAACTGTGGAACATCCCTTAACATGCCAGGACTCATAGGAGAAGTCACTGAAATAGAAGGTCGGTCCATTTTTTGAGATTCAAATGAACTAGAACCTGTAATCATGAATAAAATACTATATAAATAGTAGCACTTATTCATTTTTCACAGCATTCCTTAAATAAAAATTGCAGAAATATAACCCAGCATACAATAAGGTTTTGAGAAATGTAAATTTTTCATCTATTTAAAATATCAAATAATGATACTAAATCTTTTGCTGCTCACATGCAATCAAAATCTTTTATTTATAGAGTAAAACATAGCTTATTCAGATAATTCTGACCATAATTATGTCATTAAATTGAAGGCTCAAAATTCCTATATAGTAAAGTAAACACTTAACTGTAGTCAAAGGAATTCAGTGTTATTATCTTGTACAATCAGATAAATTTCTAATTAGATTTTTTTCAAAACATCAAGTTGCATGTAATGAGTTTTGTGCATTTTGTTTTCAAATCTACAAGGTTTGCAAAATGTCAGAGGACAAGGTTTGACATATTTGACATATAAAACACAGAGTAAAAGTAAAGCATTTTTATAAATACAAAAGACAATCCACATGTCACAAAACATAAAATGGATTTTATTTTAAGACTTGGCTGATCAGTGAAAGCTGTTGGAGTTTTTCATATTATTATAATCAAGTTTCTGCCACTGCATTTATTCATAGCTTCTATTATAAAAGAGTTCTAAAACAATGATAAAAAATAACTCCAGGCTGAAATCCATCATATCAGATCAATCCAAAGAATAAGTAATTTTCCTCACATGAAATACTGAGTTAGCCAATTTAAGCAGTGCTGAATGGTTCTGATAGAGTGGAAATATTCTGATTTCAAATTAGCTATCTCTCAGGTTGTAAATAAACAACATTTCATCACTCATTTTTAGCTTACACGGTTCAATTGAGATGCAAAACAACAGGAAATTAAAATTACTATCAGTGTTTCTGTGTATTAGTTAGAATTATGCTTTTCTTTTCAATCAAAAACAGGCTAAGCCTATAACCAAATGTCAAGCTTAAATCAAAATATCCTGACTTTTGATAGTTTATTATTAAACAGAGGTAGATAGATAATAAAGATGACATATAGAGACAAATATGGAAAAAAAGACAAAAGCTATACTGACTGTAGATGAAATTTTCAATCTTTTTGTGCTTACATAAAAACAGAGAAGATTTTCCTACCCACAATTGAAACTTACTGGACTCCAGCTGTGCATGTGTGCTGTCAGGTATTCTGGGAATGTCCCTGAAATCAGGAAAATTAAGACAGGCTGATGCTTTATCTAACAAGCATATTCAAATTTCAGTTACACTATAACACTTTTCAAGTCACCATGGAATGCCTCAGGAAAGGTGTATGATCTGCTGGCTGTCTTCAGCCATGGGGAAGACTAATCTTTTATTCAGCATAAAGAATTTCAGTGACAAATTAAAGTCTATAGAGCAAATGGTTTGGTGGGTGCAGAAGAGAGTCTGCACAGTCACAAATAAAACAGTTCTGTAAATAAAAAAAGAACAATCTCAGAGTTAATAGTAGACTAAAATTTTGAGGAGTAGACTTTATGATGACATTATACATTAATTAAATTTACTGGACTCTTATCCAAACATATTAAAATGCCAATAATGGCAATCCCAAAATGTCCTTTACTGTCCTTGAAAGCCAAGTTTGGAAAATCTTACCTTTTCCATGACTAAATAAAATGTGCAAGTTCATTTGGCAAAATTGCATACTTGCATATACATGAGATGTTTCAACACCTGTATTAAATCATGTGTTTAGCTATGTAATTTTAAAGCCCTCAGTTGCAATGACTAAGTAACTCATTACGCCCACCCACCTCCAAAAGGAACATTCTTCCTGTGAGGGGCAAACAGTACTGTATGCTAATAAAAACTATCAATATGTTAATTAATACTTTCAGAAGAATTTGAGCAAAACTAAGGAAAATGAAGAGCTTCAGTTCTGAGCCATAGCAAGGACAATATTTAAAATCATGATTTGTGTACTTCAGTGCAGTTGCTTTCTACAAGTTTATACTGGGTGCCAGGACCCATGCGCTGGCAGAGGGGGTTTTGGGGTGGCCTCTGTAAAAGGAGTCTGGGGCTGCTCTGTGCTGAACACAGCCCAGCACAGCTGGCTCCGATGAACCCACCGCAGGGTATGGCTGAGCCCATCAGTAAAGGTGGTGGTGCCTCTGTAATAACATATTCAGGAAAGGATTAAAAAAAAGTTGTGCAGGAGCTATGAGAGGATAGAGTAAGAAAAAAACAAAGCTATGAAAGAAACGTCCCTGCAGATACCAAGGTCAGAGAAGAAGGAGTGGGAAGAGGACTGACCACAAGCCCATCCCCCTGCACTGCTTCATGGAGCAGGGAGGTAGAAGAGCCAGGAGCAAAGGAGTGAGCTTGAGCCTGGGAAGAAGGGAGGGAAAGGGAATGTGGGTTTATTTTTATTTCTCACTATCCTATTTTCTTATTAATTCCTAATTAATTAAATTAATCCTCCCCAAGTTTTCCCATGCTGGTAGTTGCTGAGCGGTCTCCTCATCCTTATCTTGACCCATGAGCTTTCCTGTCTTATTTTCTCCCCCTCTTCTGCTGAGGATGAGAAAGGAGAGAGTGGCTAGGTGGGCATTTAATGGCCAGTCAAGGTCAACCCACTAGAAAGGTATATGAAAAGGAGTGAGAGGTTAAATGCGCTTTCATGATATCCTACTGTCTCATACAATGAAAAGAAAAAAAATTTAAAAAAAAGGAAATTAATCTGTTCCTTTTTTGGTAAACCATTTCCAAGCATTTTTCAAAATTCAGTAGAAAGTCAGCTTTACTAAGCAGATTGAAGAGCCTTTCCAGTACCCAATAACTCAAATAAATAAGAGAGCATCGGTAAGCAAAACTTGTCAGAAAATTACAAGGGTTATTGAAGAAGTAAATATTAATTTGCATGCTTGATGCATACAGAATTTATAAAGGGTCCCAATAATTGCCTATTACTTTACTCAGAAATACACTCCTGCACCTAACTTGTAATTTCAAAAAAATTATTTCTATTATGTGAGTTTGAGAAGAAAACCTTGAAAATATGGATTACTGTGAACAAACTGAATATAATCTTTCTCTGGATAGCTGAAACAATAAACCTGAAGGCTTTGAACACTAACATTTATGTTCCTAAAGCATGCATATCCCTGGTAGTGTAACTAGCATTTCTTACAAGGAACTGATGTTAACAAGTATAGAAGAAGCAGAAGTAGTTTTAGGCATCTCTTTGCTTTCTAAGATATGTCCCACTCCAAGAAGATTGTATCAATCTTTCCAAATTCAAAACGTAGTAAATATGAAAAATTATTTCTGAGAATTAGAAAGGCAGAAAACAGGTAAATTCCTGTGCATTAGAGACAGCCAGTTCACACAGAGTAAGAACTTGGCCATCAAGTTTTATTTTAAGATGTAAAAAGGGATAAATTGCAAGCCAAAATGATATGATATTTTTTCTTAAAGAGCTTTCCATTTTATCTTCCTTTTACAGCTCTGCTAGTTATCTTCAGTTCTCATAGCAGTCAACCCATAATAAAACAAAGAATTAATAATCATGTTTATTGAAATTTGTTTTTGTATTCAGAGTATCAGGATGTGACAATAGGTTCTCTTTGTCAACTAACTTAATTACCGGTAGCTGTCAGAAGATTTCTGGCATGAGTTAATGTGCTGCTATGCGACCATTGGGAGACTGTCTTTATAAGTAACAGGATATTCCTCAATGCAAAAGCAAAATACTTCAGGTGGGCATCAAATATTCTAGTTAAAATAAATACCACTCCATACATTTGGTAAATCTGTACTTTTAATGATTTTAAAGACACTGAAACTTTATTCCCTGGGGCAGAACACAAACCTATGGTGTTACATTTCCTTGGGCAAGCATAAGGTATTAATTTCTATAGTCCAATTAATTATAACCTGAAATCTAAACTGAGAAGATACTACAGAATTTCCAGTTCATCAGCTAATTAATAATAAATAAATAAATAAATCAGAAGCTATATCAGTATCAAAATCCAAAGAGTCACATACATCTAACAAGAACCTAAAACCTTACCAACTTGCAGAAAGCATTCATCACTGAGACTGCAGTTATAAACACATTTAGATTAGTAATTTGCTTTTTGGAGGGGAAAACCCTCTCTTACATCTACTCCAAAAAAGCACTGTGAATAAAGTGTACAGAAAAATTTTTATAGCCCTGATCTGGCTCAGTTCTTCAGGCTATGTGGCAAGAAGTTAATGCTGAAGAAGGCATCTTGAGAGCCAACTTCACTTTCTTTAAGGAATTTTAGATGAGCTGCTCTAGTGACAGCAAGCAGAGCACATGGTAACATAACAGAAAACATGATGATAAGGAAGGTAAGCAACAGACAGTAAATATAAAAGCACAAGAAAGAATACAGGAGGTTTGCACGTTGAAAAAAATGCAGGAGAAAATTGAATATTTTCAAGACGTGAGAAGTTCCTTGATACTTCTGCTATGAACTTCTGTTTGAGAGAAACCATGAAAGACCTTTGAAACCTCTTTTTTGGAGACAATATTATTCTAGTAACTAGAATAATAGTCTGCCCCTTAGCATTACTATTATGTTCACAACTTCCAAGTTATGCAGTTTTTAAGGATAGGACAGATGATACAGCCTTTGCACTAAAGGGGCTATGATTCAATATGTACGTATGAGATAACCTCTCATCCCACTGACAAGATAAAGCAAGTTTTGTCATTATCAAATTTGTTTAAAATTTTCAAACCAAATTAAGTTCCTACACATTAAGTTCTGGATGTGTCAAACGTGTTAAGTACTTACTACAGCTGAACCGATAAACCATCCTCACTGAAATTCTGTCCTCATATTAAATAGTTCTAGATTTTTTTATACTTTTAATTTTTAGTTGCAATATTGCCAATGCTTTCTTGTAAAAAGGGAAGATAATTGTGTCATCTAATAAACATATTTACTGTGTGCATCTAATTAATATATTTTTTAATACATAATCACAGAAACATAGAACAGCCCAGGTTGTAAGGGATCTTGAAAGACCATCTTGGTCCAACCTCACATGGAAAAGAAAGTCTAGATGATATTACCTAGCACCCCATCCATTTGTGCCGTATACATCATAATAAATTCAGTGGGGGAAAAGAGAAAATTTTTAACTGTAAGCATCTTCTAATTCAGTGATAAGCATCCCCCTCTACAGAGCCCTGGTGTGATTAGCTACGGAACTTCTAATGGAGAAGTAAAAAATGGACGGATGTGACTGCAAGCCGTAAGAGCTTGGAAGAGAAGGAAGAGATGAAGAAGGGGAAGTATTCACAGTCTAATATAACAAAGGAACTATTGCTATGCATGATTTTGAAACAGTTCTGAAAGTTAAGGAAACAGGGGAATGTAAAGCACCAACAAAAATGTCCTGCAGAGTGTTAGCTATTTATTCACATATGTTCTGTATTAGATAACCTGCAATAATTTAATAGATTTCATAGATGAAGATGATGAGAATATGGATTCAGGACTTCCCAAAGTATATTGATTATGTCATTACCATACTGTATTTTGTGCAAATTCTGCATTGCATACTCTCATAGAGTTCAGCACAATTCATAGACTTAACATAAATATGTAATTTTATATATATTATATGAAGATGGGAATAGAGATATAAAAATCAAAAGTTTATAATTGCAACAGTTTCAGAGCAAATATTGGCTTGATCACCAAGTAAACAGCCACAGAAGGGAACTTATTTTTTGACCATATTGGCAGACAATGCCTAGGACTTTCTCAGAGAACACAGAATTTCACACCAGCTCTTTTTAATTACTGTTGTGATCTACCATTCTAGCTATGCTTTTGGTTTACAGAATTTTTAACAGTTTTACTGTTTACAATTTCTATAAATCTGTTTGATATGCTTTGCCCCAAAAATGGAATTTAGCAACATTTTTATCATATTTAATAGAAAAACTTTTAAAATTACTTACCCTATTGGTCTTGAAACCACAAGCTCTACTTGTGGCTCAGGTTTGGACTCTAAAATGATGTTATACACCTCCTCAAAGGTGGCTCCTTGTAGTAGCCTTCCATTCCATTCTAATACTTCATCACCTATAATTTCAGTAATAATACTTCTTAGTAAGTCTGCTGTCCGCTGTATTTACAATGACAATTTAAGCCATTCTACTCTCAAGTTTTATGAACTGTGAAACCTGTGCGGTAGACGTGTCTGGAGTCCTTTATACAGGAAAATCCTGAGTATAAAACATTTTCAGCAGCTTAGCTTCAAATATGTAAAGTTCAGTGAAACAATAATATCACCACTAGGTGATATTATTGAGTGAGTGCCTACTGAGTAAGAAACATCTCTTACTCGTTTTGGCAGCTGTTTTACTAAAATCCCAACATGCTCTTTAGGAAATAAAGCTCTTTAAAACAGCATATCTATCTCATCAACTTACTATTTTGAAGATCCATTTAACTCTACTAGTTTAGTATTTAAAGTTCAGCTAGCTCTTATGTTAATAGCTAATATTTCTGACATGTTCTTCAATCTAGTTATCCATGGTTTGCATGTTGGGATAGAAGTAGTTTCTTAGCTGAGCCGGTTGTGTTCACACAATTGTGATAGCTTATTTTGCTCTAAACAAAATATGGACCACAAAATTACAGAACATTAGTGGAATAGTATTCTGAGTGAAAAAGCATGAGTAAACATGCTAAAGTATGATTCTGGACAATGTGAGAATTTATCTATTTGACAAAAGAAGTAACCTCAATAATCCAGTAACTAAATGTCAGGTTGAATTCTGCAGTAGTTCACCATACCTTTTCAACATAATTTCACAGGTAATTAAACACACTCAGTTATCACCTTCAGAAAAGCAGCTCATCAGTATAGAACTATAGCAGATACATACCTGGTCTAAGATGCCCCACTGTATCAGCTAAGCTTCCTTTTTTAACTTTGGTGATAAATGCGCAGAGTCGACCTGATTCAGTCATCTTTCCTCCTACTACCTGTTTCAAAGAGGAAGTATTTTCATAGAATGAAAATTACTTTAAATTACTTCAATGTTCTGGCAACAGAAAGAAGAATTCAGTTATTTACCTGGTTTCCAGGTAACCCAGGAAAGACACATAAACTTGAAAAAAAAAAACCCTGCAGAGTATTAGCTATGACAGGCTATGTTTCTATTTATTCTGGCTACTTCTGTAATTTAAACACAATGCAAATTTAGAATGCTAAAGCTTTTAGGTTTACCAAATATAAGTATTTTATTTCATTTTATTATAAATTACCACCCAAAAATTAACCTGCTGTTTATAAGACTCCTTACTTCAATACTTTTAAACTGAAAATAGATGTATTAATGTAACCAAACCTATGATGTTCACACCAAGCACCAAACACCTCAATTAATCAAATTCACATTGGTTGGCAAGTCAGATGAAAATACTTGCCATTCTGAAGATTTCTCTACAGGAAACTCCAACAGGTTTGACCTTAATATTTATTATAGAATCAGGAGATTCACATACCAGAATCCATTATAATTGTATAATCTTCAAATTCTTAAGAGTTTCTTAACAGCCTTCATATTACAATTTAAAATTTGCAATACTAAATCCAGCTTAGGTTACTTTAAATAATGCAAATATTTGAAAATTGAGGTCAGGAATAACGGCTGAAAATCACCCTCTTCAGGTGTATATTAAAAAGTAGTTCATGAATATTAGTGAAGAGTTCAACTTTTTAAGAGAGGATTTTAGAGTTTTAGATATAGATGTTTAAACAAAAAGCACTCTCCCTCTCTGTGTGTGTGGATGTGTATATGTATATATGTGATGGTATATTGAAAATATGGGATCTGAGCATGACGTGAATGTATGGAATAAGGGGTGGATACTGTCATGGGTTCTGCAGCAGCAGTCATTTTTCTCCTTCTTAGTAGCTGGTGCAGTGCTGTATTTTCGACTTTCGGCCTGGGAACAGCACTGATAACACTAATGTTTATAGTTATGGCTTAGAATGTTGTGGTCTGACCAAGGACTTTCTGAGTCTCATGCTCTGCCAGGGAGGAGGGAAAGCCGAGAGGAAGCAGAGACAGCACACCTGACCCAAACTGACTAAAGAGGTATTCCATAACACAGCATATCATGCCCAGGGTGTAAAAATGGGGGCAGGAACCCGAAAGAGTTCAGTTCACAGCTCGGTTGTCGGGTGGTGAGCAGCTGTATCCTCTTCCCTTGTATTTCCCTGGTCGTTATTATTACTGCTGATAGCAGTAGTGATTTGCATTATACCTGAGTTACTGGACTGTTCTTATCTCAACCCATGGGAGTTACATTCTTTCGATTCTCCTTCCCATTCCCCCCACTCTTCGGAGTGCTGGGGAAGAAAGAAGGGGGAGCGAGTGAAGGGTCTGCGTGATTTAAGGCTTAAACTATGACACTTCTTCACTGACTTCAAAATAAAATCATTTGTCAATTAAATAAAAAAAAAAATCCAAAGCATGCTAGAAAAAGTAACTACCTTTATTTAATCCCTATTTACAGTGTATGTCTATATCTGAACCTGTGTACCCAGTGAAGTCAGTGTCATCCTAAATAGAGAATGGATAATTAATCAAACTTCTTAATAATTTCTCACAACAAGGATGTTGATTCAAAATAAATATATGCTTGTTTCTTTTACTGTGTACAATTCATTCTCATTCTTGTATTAGTTATACAAAAATAAGACCAAGATAGGAGCTAGAAATAACTTTGTAATATTAAAGAGTACTACATTATGAAAAAGATGTAAATACACTACTTTGTGATGATATACCATAAATATGAAATCATTTTCAGTCTTGTGCATTTAAAATGCAGCAAATCAAACAATCAGGGAGAGGGAGGAGAACTTTCTGGCTTTTGGCTCTTCCACTGGTAGACTCTGCTCTGTATTGAAATGTCATTGGATTCCAGATATCCCTCCAATCCTCAAATGAGATATGCTTTTCACATTTCTTCCCTCTTTTGAGTAACAGAAGTTATACCTTAGTGCAATGCTCAGTACTGAAAAAAGCAGACAGGGCTTGGCTTGCCCAGCAAGGATACAATTAGCACCTTGCAGAGCAGACATTCTCTGCAAACTTGTGGAAACATGTCTAAACCTTCAGTCAGAAGAATATAGATTTTTGAGCCTTTCAGGTACCCTGTAAAATTACTTGTTAGTTGATTATAAAATGTCTCTGTATTGTAATTTTGAGAATAAGACATTATAGATATCAGTATGCATAACCTGTTTAATATGAGAATATTTTTGTTATAGAAGTATCTAGTTTACCAACCTTTAATCCAAGCATTGCTCCCGAGTCTCTAGGCACACTTCCATCTTTCAGTCGTTTATTTAACAAAATCCGACCAATGAGACGGTCTCCGTCTTTGGATGGTTGCCAAGTTACTGGATGCTATCATACAGTGTTAATGGAAAATACAGTGAATAGGATTTTAAAGAAAATATTTCAGTAATACTTTTCATTTCTTGATATATTTCATGAATGCCATGGAAGTATTATGATTACACTAACTTTTTCTGTAATAACAGAATGAGAGAAAACTGTGCCAGAAAATATGCATTTGGATATCTAATCCATGACAGTGCATGTCTAATAGTGAATAACATTACCTATTTTACTAAATCCATTTTCTAAATATCTAGAATTATCTTTGCATCTTGATTATGCAGATATATACAACTAAACATAGTTACCTATATAAAATGGAAATCGCACCTTCACAGTCAAAACCAGCTCTAGAGGACGAGTGTAATACTAAAAAGAAAATTAACTCAACACAGAAAATTGATACAAAACATTCTTTCTTTTTTCCACTATTACAACCATGACAGTTTGCTCTAAGATAAACATTTTCAGTTTTTTACTTTCTTTCAGTAGTTCTATATTAAAAATTGTAGAACACCTTAACAGCTATAGCCATTATCCTATTTAAATTCATCACATCTTTCTTGGAATAATTATTTCACGTATAAAGCACAGTTGCAGTGAATGTACATGGGCACAGTTGTATATTGTCATAAGTAATACAATTTTGAATTTTGTTTTGTGTAATCATAGCACTTTTTCACAGCAAAATACTATTTCATGCTCTATTTCATGCAAAATTAGCAAGCACAGACAAATCTGCTCCTGTTATAACTACTAACTCTAAAAAGGTTTCTTATAATCTCCACCAAACAGAAAGCAAAAACAAAAACATACCAAAGCAGATGGCAAAGCCTTTAATTCTGCACAATAGTGCACAAAAAGGGCATGGCAGCAAAACAAAAGAACAACTATGACAGTGACAGGGAAAAAAGAAAAACAACTTTTCTGCGCAGAGAGACCCAATTTTCTCCCTTTTTCACCTGGGGTTTAAACTATTCATTTAATTTCAGCCCCAGGAGTTTGAACACAGTAAATCAGATAAGCCAATCAGTAGAATCCTTATTTTTAATTACTTTATACTTGAAGGTAATACCATGATATGCTATTATGTAACCATAAGAACAACGGTTCTTCCTTTATTCTTCTCAATTTTTTTCTTAGGCTGCCAAGCAGTAAAAGCTGCAACATGCAGAGACTTTTCATTTGTTTTTCTTTTCTGCACCTTAAGAAATGCTACATTGTCTCTAGAAACACCCTATCTTTTATATTATGCACTATTTTAATGAGTGACAGAGAGCAAACAAAGACCAAATGAGCAGGTTAAAATGCAGGCTCCATAATCTCAGTACCTTCTCGCTATGGCTATGTTCCTCGTTTAGAGTTGTGCTACTACACGTATCTACCCCAGAGTCTTTTATCTGAGGCTCAGACCATTCCAAGTCCTCTTCCAAAGAGTGGCCACCAAAGCACACCATTTTCTTTTGCCTCTCGGACAAGGTGTTAGAATCCGACAAAACTGCCTGCTCACTAGTTTTTCTTTTTCCCCTTTGACTGTCCCCTATAGGTGTGGGATAAAAAAAAGGATACAAAAAAGAAACATGCAAAGGTGTAAATAAAACAAAGGAAATGTGAAATGTAAAGGAAACTAAATGGTAAGGCTCCACATGTCTCACCAAAGACATAGGGGATGCCTCACTGCTATGCCAAGACGTATGGTCCAACCAGTTGTAATCCATGTCTCCTGTGAGAATCAGACAGACAAGATAGTGCAGTAAAGGAAAGGTGAAAGAAAGGACAGAAAAAGATACAGCAAAATTGTAAAGACTTCTGATTATCCTATCTGATTCAGAACCTCTGCCAGCAGGACTTGCAAAGTGCTTCCCAGAAAAAGTTAAGGCTTCAATAGCAGAGTACATGGAATATGAAATCCAGTGACAAAGGAGGTATGTTTGTGTCTATGTGTGCATGAAATCCTGTACAGCGTAAAGCATCACTGCTTCACCATTTTTAATTGTTCATGTAAAATTACTTACAGTAAATTAAATAAAAAAGCAAATTGTGTTGTATTCCTAAAACTTTTCAGAAAGGAAAGCATTTGAATATCAAATTATTTTGCAAGATGTACTTCTGCCATGGAATTTCCAGTGCTATCTTGCCTCTGCCTCCACAGACACTGCTTCAGGGGGACTGAGTGAAATAATCAGTGAGCTCATGAAGATCTAACCTTTACTATGTAAATATACAATTGGAGATATCCAGAAGATAGTACGATTTCTAGTCTACATATTGCCTGGTGTAAAAATCCTGTGTTTAAAATATATTTAAAAATGGATCTTAAGTGAGGAAAGCTCATCTCATTACAGTAATGATTTCTCAGCTCTAAATGCATCAGCTAAAGGCACAAGAGTCCATTCTTTTCTTCATAGCAGTTGTTTCCTGTGGCATCTGTGTCAACTGCTGTACCCAAAACCAAAGTCTGACTAAAAAAAAATTGTGATTTTGTTCCCTGTAATCTGGTATCTAATTCTAGGAGCAAAGCACTGAAATAAAATGGGCCTTACAGGCACAACAGTTAAAACTGATCATTCTCATCAATACTAATTCCTGACTATCTCCAAGTGCATACTGTTATTGAATGGACTGCATTTAAATGTACATATCTACCATTAGGCAAATCTACCACTGCAAATTACTGGACATTTTTTAAGGTTTTAAAATTCACAGCAAGAGCCATGACTATCACATATAATCCAGAAGAAGCCACCAAAAAGGAAGCCAGGAGTATAGCTGTATGTCCTTGCTGTTCCACAATGAACATAGAATTTTACCTGCACTTTAGGAAACCCATCATGACTTTGACAGCATTCCTATTGATGACTTTTCCATATCAATTATACTTTTTTGCCTGAGCTTGTCAAAAGCAAGGACTCCTGTCAAACTATACTTTCACCTGTGTGTTTACATTGAAAATAACTTCTTAAAAATAGGAAAATAAGACACTGAAAAGGTGAGGCCCCTGAGATGTTCTGATCATATACACACAGTCCCACTGCAGAGGTGCATATAACTAGTCACCAAAAACTGCTCCAATCTTCACTTTCTACTTTTGTGTCCACAATATCAGTATATAGGCATATCCTCAAAGACAGAAATTATATTAGCTTTACAGTAACTTACTTTACAGTACAGCTGTGCTGCACATATATAAGTCCATCCTACAAGTGTTTATATAAGCAAAGGCTGAGCAGCGGTGGGTTCTAACATTCTTTAAAAACTTTCCATTATGCAGTAAAGATAAAATACATTGGCTATTTGTTTATTGTTTTGGACATAGCTTACTGGACAACAGTGAACAGTGTGTTGCTATGGCAAAAAAATGCAACAGAATGTTAGGTTACATCAACAAGGGCACCACCAGCAGAGATAAAGATACTATCATTCCACTATAGACAGCACTTGTCAGGCCACACTTGGAATACTTTGCTCAGTTTTAGTCCCCGCTATACAAAATAGATGCAGATGGACTGAAGAATGTCCATAGAATGGCCACAAGGGCCACAAAGATGATCAAAGGACTGGGAAGCCTGCTGCAGAAAGTCTGGGAGCTTGGTTTGTACAGCCTAGAGAAAAGACAGCTTAGAGAAGACCGTATCACCCTGTTCCAGTATTTCAAGGGTGGCTACAAAGAAGACAGAGACTCCATTTCTACAAGGAGTCACATGAGAAAGATAAAGCATAATGGGTACAAGTTACTGCTGGGGAGATTCCTATTGGACAAAAGAGGAAAACTTTTCACAATGAGCAATCAGCCAATGGAACAATCTCCCCATGGAAGCGGTGGATTCCGCAACATTGGACAATGCTAAGATTTGGCAGGACAGGGTGCTAGGACATCTAGTCAAGGTCATGCTTTGCTCAGAAAGTTAGACCAGATGATCCTTGAGGTCCCTTCCAACTTATTCTATGATTCTATGATGCTATTTTCCTACTGTAGAACTCCCAATTTCTCTCTACTTTCAGGGGGTAAGGTAGGTATTATTTACATGCTGTTAGAGAAGTTTTACAGCCAACTCTAAAATAATTGAATCTAGAGACCTCTAATTTTTCTTCCCAAAATCTGGATATTTATAGTATAGATCTGTACATCTGGATTAATCAGTCTCTTCTCATTTTCTATTCAGTGAAGGGAAACAGAACTTTTTAAGGTGCAGTTTATATGACCTGTTTTAGATGTGTACGTCCATGTGAAATAAAATCATACCTTTATAACGCCCAAAACACCTTACTTCTCCTCCACTGCTTATAAAGGAGGTCTCAATGACTTACTTACTCATAGAATCAGAGAATCATTCAGATTTTCATGAGGAGGATCCTACTACATTAAATTACATTTTTGACACAGCCTCAACCATTTGTTTACACATCCAAGAAAATACCAAAATTATCACAGAAAGGACTCAGGACACATTAAGCCTCATGGAAGGCAAATCTAGTGGATTGATTTTATGCAGTTAGAAATACCAAATATTTCTTTTGATATGTCATATACACTTTTTTTCACTCTTCCCTTAGCAGTGCTTTTGGAGACTAAAAGGATCTCTTTACCAGTTTCTGTGTTAAGTCTTTAAGCATTGGTCCCTGGCTTATCTGCTGGTGCAACTGATTTCTGCTTACTGAAAAGGTTTCCAAGAGGCCTCTCACCCATGTATCACTATATTGTGCACCTACATATTACATGCCCAAGATTAGACACACTTGTCCCAGCATACCTGAGGCATTAGCACATAAAAACTACTTACATCCTAAAAGACCCTCTTATTTTGCAGCACCTGTTACTTTCATCAAATGAAAAGCCCTAAACCTAAACCTGCATAAAGGAACACATGCAAAGTTGAGCCTCTTACCTCATCAAAGCACTCCCACTTCTTCATTAAATATTTTCCTCTCTCCTTGTAAGTTAAGGTGCAGAAATCCAACTTTTTTTTTAACCTAACAGTGTCTCACAGTAAATACAATTAAAATTATAAAATAATAAGCAACTTCTCCGTCCAAAGACTGATTTGTTCTTATCTTTATTCTTTTTTCCGTTAAAATATGTAGCAATAACTTTCAAATTGACATGGAAACTATTATAAAGCCCTGTAGCTCATCTAGATTTTTGTCCTTAACACTGCATTGTCATCTAAATGACAGGCCTAAATGTTATAAAAATAATTAAAATGCAATAAAACTATTATTAATTAAATTCTTAAACTTGTAAAAATTTACCCAGGATGACTTTGAAAGCCCTGTAGTATATTACATTTCTATGAGATGTGTAATGCTAAGAACATTCACACTTTTTTTGATGAACAATGAACTGATAAAATTACTGAATATAAATTTATCACTGCAAGTTCTATAAATATTAAAATCTTGACTGGGCAGATTATTTGTGAGATCTTGTAAAATTAGAAGCAATACATATAAGACATTACATGTTGGATGTGAGGGTGATATGACTGCAATATCTGTCACCCCATTGATAGCCAGGCTTAATTCGGTTGATCTGGCTGACTAGGTGGGTGTCCCCTTTATCCCTCACCACTCCACACGCATGTCTCCTAAAGCTGCATGCCCAGTAGAAGAGAACAATCTTCCCTGATACAGTTGGCACCATTCATCAGTCACAGGCATACAGTAGCTGTGCTCCCCTCCTAGAACCTCCAAACAGGTTCAAGGTCCAGTTGTAGGAGAACGTAGGGTGACCAAGCTTCCAAGATTGCAGACACACCCAAGTGAGGTGCTGCACACAGCAGTCTGCCATTCTTTTTGCAAGCTCACTGCGCTGGACTTCAAGAGAACAGACTTTGACCTCTTCAGAAACCTGCTTAGTAAGGTTCCATGATATATAGCCCTAGAGGGCAGGGGGGCCCAAGACTGTTGGTTGGTATTTAAGGATCACCTACTACAAGCTCAGGAGCATTGCATTTCAACCAGAAGGAAGTGCAGCAGGAGGGCCAGGAGACCTCCTTGGATGGATAACGAGCTGCTTAGGAAACTTTGAAGGAAAAAAAGCCTTATAAAAGGGAGAAGCAAGGACAGGCAGCCTGGGAAGAATACCGGGAAGCTAGGGACCAGGTACTGAAAGCTAAGGCCCATTTAGAATTAAACTTGACTAGGGATGTGAAAGAAAAAAGGAAGGGATTTTACAGGCATATTGCAAATATAAGACAGACCAGAGACAACGTGGACCCTCTCCAGAAACTGTGTAGCCAGGATTTGGAGGAGGCTGAGGTTCTTAATGACTCCTTTTGCCTTGGTCTCCACTGGCAAATTGAATGCTCTGACCACACCACCCAAGTCTTGGAAGGCAGACACAGGGACTTTGAGAATGAAGATCTTGGGCCCACTGTAGGAGAGGATCTGGTTTGAGACCATATTAAGAACCTGAGCATGCACAGGTCTATGGGACGTGATGAAATCCATCTGTGGGTCCTGAAGGAGCTGGCAAATGAAGTTGCTAAGCCACTGCCCATCATATTTGAAAAATCATGGCAGTCAGGTGAAGTTCCAGATGGCTGGAAAAAGGGAAATATAATCCCCATTTTCAAGAAGAGGAAAATGGATTACACAGGGAATTACAGATCAGTCAGTCTCACCTCTGTGCCTGGCAAAATCTTGGAGCAGATTCTCCTGGAAGTCATGCTAAGGCACGTGAAAAAACAAGGTGCTTGGTGACAGCCAGCATGGCTTCACTAAGTGGAAATCCTGTCTGACCAATTCCGTGGCCTTCTATGATGGGCCTCTGGAAGTGTTGGACAGCAACAGAGCAGTTAATGTCAGCCGTTGTTTAAGCCCAGCTGGTAACTCAGAAGCATGCAGCCCTTCCCTCACTCCCCCATCCTTGCTCCCCCTGCTCCCAGAGGGGTGAGGAGGAGAATCAAAAGAATGTAATTCCCACATTGAGATAAGAACAGTTCAGTAACTAACGTATAACACAAACCACTGCTGCTACCACCAATAATAATAATGATAAGGGAAATAACAAGGGAAGGGAATATAACCACTCACCACCCGCTAAGCGACACCCAGACCAACCCGAGCTGTGATCTAACTCTTCTGGGCAACTGTCCCCAATTTATATAGTGGACATGATGTGCTGTGGTATGGAATACCTCTTTGGTTAGTTTGGGTCAGGTGCCCTGTTTCTGTTTCCTCACGGCTTCCCCTCCTTCCTAGCAAAGCATGAAACTCAGAAAGTCCTTGGTAAGAAATATTACTGAGCAGCAACTAAAACCATCGTTGTTATCAGCGCTTTTCTTTGGCTGAAAGTCAAAAACACAGCACTGCACCAACTACTAAGAAGGAGAAAAATGACTGCTACTGCTGAACCCAGAACAATGCCATCTACCGGGAGTTGTGCAAAGCATTCGACACTATCCCACACAACGTCCTTGACTCTAAATTGGAAAGACATCAATTTGATAGGTGGACCTCTAGGAGGATAAAGAACTGGCTGGATGGCCACGCAAAAAAAGTTGTGCTCAATGGCTCAATGTCCAGCTTGAGACCAGTAACAAGTGGTGTCCCACAGGGATTGGTGTTGGGACTGGTCTCATTCAACATCTTTGTTGGTGACATGGACAGTGAGATTGAGTGCACCCTTAGCAAGTTTGCCGATGACACCAAGCTTTGTCGTTCAGTTGATATGCTGAAGGGAAGGAATGCCATGCAGAGGGACCTTAACACGCTTGTGATGTGGGCTGATGCCAAGCTCATGAAATTTAACCATGCCAAGTGCAAGGTCCTACACCTCAGTTACAGCAATCCCAGGTGCAGCTACAGGTTGGGCAGAGAAGAAATTCAGAGTAGCCCTGAGGAGAAGGACTTGGGGGTATTTGTCAATGAGAAAATGAACATGAGGCAGCAGTGTGTGCTCACAGCCCAGAAAGCCAGCTATACCCCAGGCTGCATCAAAAGGAGCATGACCAGCAGGTCGAAGAGGTGATCCTGCTTCTCTGCTCTGCTCTCCTGAGACATCACTTGGAGCACTGTGTACAGTTCTGGTGTCCTCAACATAAAAAGGACATGGAAATGTTGGAACAAGTGCAGAGGAGGGCCATGGGGATGATGAGGGAACTGGAGCACCTCCCCTATGAAGATAAAGATGAGAAAGTTGGGGCTGTGCAGCCTGGAAAAGAGAAGGCTGTGTGGAGACCTCATAGCAGCCTTCCAGAATTTGAAGGGGGGCTATAGGGATGCTGGGGAGGATACTGTATGTTAGGGACTGTAGTGATAGGATAAGGGATAACGGATTCAAACTTAAACAAGGAGAGATTAGATTGAATCTGAGGAAGAAGTTCTTTACTGTAAGGGTGGTGAGGCACTGGAATGGGTCGCTGAGAGAAGTTGTAAATGCTCCATCGCTGGCAGTTTTCAAAGCCAGATTGGACAGAACCTTGGGTAACATGATTTAGTGGGAGGTGTCCCTGCCCATGGCATAGGGGTTGGAAGTTGGTCTTAAGGCCCTAAGTATTCCATGATTCTATGATTCTATGAAGATAGAGTTCTTTGCTTCCCTACAATAAAAATTTTTAAACATAATCTGTCTGTAATAAAATCACTGCATTTTTCGTTCTGACTACCAGAGAATGCACTTGTTGGTCTCCTAGGTTTTTCTGTTTCACAGTAGCAGATGTTATTTTTATTGAGAATATGTGCATTTAGAGTTTGAAGAAGAAATGACTCAGGAAAAAATGTCACCTCTTGATAAATAATATAAGCTATAATATCAAAGTCATCTTTCATGGAAAAAGGAACTAATATATTAATAAGCAACATACAAGCTTAGCTAATGTCATTATAACAGCATTCAGATGCTTTGTGAATTCAGGAGTGCAGCTGGATATAAGAAAGGACATATGTGAGGTCTGCTCTTATTAATGTCAGCGAGCTCTATGGACGTACCAGATTGGGAGAAGAAAAACAACAGTGACCTAGCCTTTCTATATAAATGGTGCTAAACTGAAACCTTTGTAAGCTTACTAACATTAAATATGTTTTGCTTATTTTCATTAGCCAAAAACCAAATAAGCAGAGGAAAAATTTTTTTCATCTTCACCCAGTAACCCACAGCAACAGCAACTTCCTGTAGCAATGGGAACCTTGAACGACAGCACATACTTTAAAGAATTGCAGTTTCCATTCCAGTCATATTTTAATGTTTGTATATGTATTTTTTTTCTTCTTAGAACAGCCTTCCCACATAGAAATATGTTAATTAAATATCTTTTAGAAGGCATTAAATTCAATCAAAGTAGACACATAGTATACGTCTACTTTTTCTTGAATGTTGTCCAAGTTCCCAGTCAAGTCTAAACCTGCTAATCTTCCAAACAGTTCAGACATAAAATGCTCAAATGAATTTGCTATTCTATGCATACAGAGGCATTTGGAATTTTCTAAGCTGCCGAAAACCTTCATATAGGGTATATGGATGACTCACACCCTTTCTAAGACAGGACCTATTTAAACTGGAAAGTTCACCCCTAAATAAATTGAACACATCATAGAATCATAGAATAGATAGGGTTGGAAAGGACCTTAAGATCATCTAGTTCCAACCCCCCTGCTCTGGGCAAGGACACCTCTCACTAAACCATGACACCCAAGGCTATGTCCAACCCTGCCTTGAACACCGCCAGCGATGGAGCATTCACAACTTCCCTGGGAAACCCATTCCAGTGCCTCACCATCCTTACACTAAAGAATTTCTTCCTCAGGTCTAATATAAACCTCCCCTGTTTAAGTTTGAACCCGTTACCCCTCGTCCTCTCACTACAGTTCCTCATGAAGAGTCCCTCCTCAGCATCCCTATAGGCCCCCTTCAAATTCTGGAAGGCTGCTATGAGGTCTCCACGCAGCCTTCTCTTCTTCAGGCTGAACAGCCCCAACTCTATCATCTTCATAGGGGAGGTGCTCCAGTCCCTTGATCATCCTCATAGCCCTCCTCTGGACTTGTTCCAACACTTCCATGTCCTTTTTATGTTGAGGACACCAGAACTGCGCACAATATTCCAAGTGAGGTCTCACGAGAGCAGAGTAGAGGGGTAGGATCACCTCCCTTGACCTGCTGGTCACACTCCTTTTGATCTTGCTTTGAATCAAATAAAACTTTTTTTTTTTTTCCCCAAATACAAATCTCCCTGACAAAAAGGACAGGTCATACAACTTTAAATTCCTAAAGCTGTGGAGTCTCTGACTACTTACTGCATGCTGAATGCAAACTACATACTGACTACCGGAGCCAATTTTTGTGTGTATGTGTCATTACTCAAAACTACTAACTAGCCATGCAACTGAGTATATTCCTCCTCCAACCTAATTTTCAGCATAAGGCCACAGTAAACAGAGCACATCCCATGTCTCTTGATCCTCCCTCCTCTTAACTGCCTCCAGTAAAAAGTGGAAAGTGGAGTACAGCTACTGAAGAACTTTCACTTAAGTAGATTATATTCTGTGTTTGCTATACTATCCATCTAGACTGCCACACAATGGGTGACTCCAAAGAGGAGCTACACAGCCAGAATTGCCTGGAGGTGATTATATGAGTGCTTAAACAATTGCTTCTCGCAACTGCTGTCAGCTTTGAACATTTTAGGGACATGCAAGCATTTGGTGTAGGGACAGATGCAAACTTGCCTGGAACAAGTAAAACATACAAATATTTTTCAGGATAGTCACTAATGCAGTTTAAGCCAGGCTGGACAAAGCCTTGGGTGACATGGTTTAGTGTAAGGTGTCACTGCCCATGGCAGCGGGGTTGTAACTAGATGATCTTGAGGTATTTTTCAACCCTAACTATTCTGTGATTCTATGATTAATAGTGCGATCACACTTCTGCACCGGAAATTGACAGTCACGAGCACTGATAAAATCAAGCAAATTCATTAGATACTTCAGAGATCTGGAGCTTAGAGAATTAGCAGATGTTATCAGTAGAAGTGTCCTTTACCTGAAAAGTAGAGACACACAGATTTCATCTCAATAGTTACAGACTTCTATGTCTAAAGCACCTACTACTGGCTATATTCATCTGACTTGTTTTATACATCCATTTTAAGGTTAGCATGAATTATACTCAAGAACTGCCTGTTTTTCTACAGCAACAGTAAAAGAAATATAGATGATTAGCTTTGGTGTAGATGCCTTGTTTGTGGGTGTCTGCATTTAGTCAAATGGAATTCCAGCCCTGACATATAGATCTGCAGATTTATAGGACCACTACATATGGGTCTAAGAGTGTTTTGTGTGATCTGGCACAACTGCCATTGTTAATGGTTAACATTCATAAGCACTTGAAGCTCTTATGGCCAAGAAAAACATAAAAAAGAAGCTACACAGTTGGAAGAAGATTCTGAACAGCCAAGTGCTGCATCCCAAAAAGCAGGTGAGAGAATAAATTGGAGAGGAGAAGGGCACACTATAATGCGTACCAATGTGCCAAGAATGATGACACAGAGAGCATGTGGTCATGACTAGAGCATAGGACTGACTAGAGGTACTGCCGCCATGGTCTAAATGGATCAATCATTAAGAATTAAAAAAGAAATCAAGAGATTTCTAAGTTATACTATTTAGAGGAAGATGTTATTAACTTTCAAGACCCTGGTCTACACTCAAAAAATATGAAGCCCTGTTTAATAGCACTGATCAACAGACATTATATAACTCTTAATAGAAATAGTTATCTACTGTAAAGGGTGAAATGGCTTCAGTGTGACTATTTCGCTCTGTCTCTTTTTGTGAAATTGAAAATTAGTATCACTGTTGATAGAAGAATATTGACTGGAAGTATTCTTTTCAGTATGTTTCCTTGGAGAGATTTTAACTAGAGGAATGGCATTCTTCAAAATTACATTTTCTAAAAGAAAATGAGGCTGTCCACCAGCCAAATATAACAAATGCCTTTCCCTGGAATAAACTGAAAGCAAGCGTATCAATATGGCAAATATATTGTACGATAAACTGTCAACTTCCTGTAGAAAGCTACTGCATACAAAAACCAAGAGGCTGGAGCTAAAAAAAAAACAAACCCACAAAAAAAGAGATACCATCATTTCTTAATGGATATCAATACTCACAAGACTCCCACTGTAAGAGATGCTTTCAGTCATAACACAGTACACATACTACATGATCTCATACACTTACATCCATGACTCTCATATGACATCTGGAGTGTAATTGTATGAGTCACACCATAGCCTCTATCTTCTTATCCAGTACACAAACTCACACTCTGGACTATTACCAAGAAAATGGACTGGCACCTTTAAGAAGTCATGGGAAACAGACAGACATTTTGTGGTGGGGACCTGGTCCACCACTGCTAGTTGATATTAATAATCAAGTTTCTCAGATTTTCACACCTTTGCCATATGTTCCCTCCTGCTCTCTTTCTATTAAGACCAGTGAAAACTAAAATTAATTAAGCATGATATTATCTTATCAATTCCTCTCTTGTGCAAATGTCTTTAAAACTTTGTCTTAGGAAGAAGTTTATTCCAAATTACACTTTTGACCCTACTCCTGGCATTTTCACTTTTCCTCTTCTTCCTTCTGTCTCTTCTCTCTGTAGGAAGTTTTGAGCCTAGGCCTGGAAAAAGAAATTCTTTCTGCAGAATAGAAAGGAAAACACACTTTGGAAAGCATAGGAAAGATAGATAGTATTTCTGGATCATGCCAGTATAAATAATCAGAGCAATTTACTATATTTTTTATGATCATTCTAAATAGTCCAGTCCTTTCTTACAGAATATGTCTTTTTCGTTTTTTCCCTATTCACATCCACAAAGATCATACAAATGTTTATGGGCTGACCTCACACATTTTCTTCTCTTATCTGCCATTAACATGATCCCTCCATCCTAGTATTCCAACTGACAGCTTCATTGCCAAATCTTTACCATCTCAGTCTTAGAACTAAGGAACACCAGATTGCTTCCTCTTGAATGGGATGCTCATTTCAAGAGGAAAAAAACACTATTAATTATGCAGGGGAGAAAAAAACCTATTAATACCATTAAAGAGTTCCATATCTGGTTCTTGTTTCAGCAGCTCAGTCTTTCTTAACACTGTGATGATATCCCCATAAGCTAAAAGTAGATAGCCTAATCAGGTGTCCTGAATGAGCCCACCTCTCTTCTCAGTCTAGTCTACTGAAGTTAACAAGCTCTTTGATAGAATGTACAGGATTTAACTGGTATCTGGAAGGCAACAAAAGATCCTATGTTTCCCAAATTGCTGGTTCAGAAAAAATAAGTCACTTTGGGAAGTGACTACTAAGGAAGCACAGTTCTGTCATACAAGCATACAAGATGCAATGGTTCTATGATATTTTGGAGCTGCTGCACAACTGGGTACCAATCCGCACATGCACAACAAATTCCTTCTTCAGAGTTTGAAAATAGTCCAGGAAAATTCAACTGCCTTGCTGCCAACAGTAGATCAACAGGGAAACCTGACAAGCCTGTTGGAAAAGAGCCTTATAGCACTCTAGAAGAGAGCTCAGTTCATAACTGCAGCACTACGGAAATTTGTGAGAAACAGCTGCAGTGTTTAAGAAACAAGTTTGGGGCTTGTTTGCTCACAATACCTATTTCCATTAGATTTTCCTTTTCATTACCATTTTATTTACATTCACTGAAGGAGGCTTGCTTACACTGAAAAAATAAGTAGTTTCAAGAAAAACTTATTTAGCATTAGTGGATGCATTTACTTATGCGTGGAGATCTCATAGCAGCCTTCCAGTATCTGAAGGGGGCTTATAGGGATGCTGACTAGGGACTCTTCATGAGGGACTGTAATGAGAGGATGAGGGGTAACGGGTTCAAACTTAAACAGGGGAAGTTTAGATTGGACTTGAATAAATTCTTTACTCTAAGGGTGGTGAGGCACTGGAATGTTTCCCAGGGAAGTTGTGAATGCTCCATCGCTGGTGGTGTTCAAGGCAGGGTTGGACATAGCCTTGGGTGTCATGGTTTAGTGGGAGGTGCCACTGCCCATGGCAGGGTGGTTGGAACTAGATGATCTTAAGGTCCTTTCCAACCCTAACTATTCTATGTTTCTATGCAGTTTACTTTGTGCCAGCTTACCCTATATGCAGCTTTCCACAGATACTCTTTTTACATCCTACATTTGTGATTTTGGTAAAATAGACTGCCATAGTAGCTCCAAAAAGGCTGTCTTACATCTGGAATTCTTAGGAGTATGGGATTTACAGCACATGCACTGAATACTAAATGTGAACCTGTTTCTATTTAGAAATTGTGGACAAACATAGAAGCTCTGTATCTTTGAGAGGCAGTGTTTAACCAGGTACATTTTAACTTCTTTTAGAAATGGGCATCTATTGACAAGGAATCTGTACCAAAGGTTTCTTCAAATAATAATTTAACACTACTAGAACAGCTAAAGCCAATGCAAATATGTGTTTTCTTAACATGTATACATCTGTACAGATCCTTCTAATACTTACTAGCAACTTCTTAGAGAAAAATTAACTCCCAATATTGCGTACTTTTAAGCTTTACTGCTTTGATGTCAAAACTAATTATTACAGAAAATAACCCTAAGCTACTTTGAATCAGTACATCTTAATTACTAAGTAAGCCTCAAATTTATGAAATGAAGACAACAGAAGGCCATGAATAGCAAGGGAATGGATTCTTTATGAGACATGATGTCAAATTCACAAAGTAGAACACAAACTCAGCATGTCAGTTGTACTCATCACAAAGCTGTATTAATTTCATCAGAACAATCAACCATAAGAAAAGTTGAAATGGGGAGCATGTCAGGAAGAAAAGGAAAGTCTTCTTAGCTTAGTTTTAAAGAAACAGAAATATAGTACTTCATGACAGTTTTCTTCATTATTATCCCAAAAGTCACACAGAGATAGCACTAGTGAAAGAGACACTACTATCATAAAGATGCCTCCTGTCATAGACACATCATTATATGGAATCAGTTTCCATCATCAGTCCAATAGCCAGCTATATATTATGACTGAGGATCAGACAGTTGTTTCACCGATCGCATCTTTTTCCTTTCTCTCCACTACTTCCAGTCAGGATCACCGACATCTTGCTACCAAAAAGTGATATTTAGAAATACTCTTCTTATGATTTTCAGGATGTGATAACCAAAATACAAAATCCATCTGTGCATCCAAAATGTAATAAAATAATAACACATCATTTAAAAATAGAAATATTTTAAATTTTCTAGTGAAACAGTGCTATAAAATAAGCAAACCAATATCTAAATTCCAGTTCCCCGATGCCTTTTTCTGTTCAGTTATTAGATTTTGTTTGGGAGGAAAAAGTATCCTCCTCTTTTACCCTTGGACATAGCTGTTGCCCTTTAAGGACAGTAGGAGGGAAGGAGCAATGCAAAAATGATCCAGTACACATTTTTGAGTCTGGTATTCCCAATAATTTCTAGCAAACTCTCACTAGTCTTCCAGAAAAGAACTCTAAAGTCTTGATAAGGAAATACATTTTTGAATAGAGATAAGAAGAACCTTTTAAAAAACCCCTTCAGTATTATGTATTTAAACAACTAGGTGTTTTGAACAGCAAACCACCAATCAGGAATAAAGATGAGTTATTTTCTTGTCTGTAACTCTGTTTGCATTATGCAGAAAGCCATAGGCAAATTTTAAAATTCTACCCAAGAATCAAGAGGGAAATACAGCTACTGGGATACATGTCACCAGATTAAGATTAAACCATTTGTAACAAGGAAATCCAGCATTTCAATACAAATCATAGCAGGTCTTTTCTCTAAACCTGATCTAATATTTCACATGTGGAATACTACTAATAGCCTTTCTGATTGCCTAAACAAGTTTGATTTTTAACTAATTCAACCTGCTACCTGCTCAAACCTGATTTCTAAACTACACCAGACATAACACAGGCTCACTTCTCTGGTAAATTTATTTGATTTAAGAAATGAGACCTTAATCACAGCAGTAAATCCAAAGTATCATTTCCAGTGGAACACATGATCAAGCAGTCTAGAAACATTCAGTGCATCTGCTAATTCAGTGAGCTGCAGCGCCAGCAAAAAAAATCAGTGCAAGAGGGTTTTTCATCTCCTTGACACTGCAATAAAACCCTCAGTAAACTAGTAATTGGATCATTAATTATTGATGTCCCCTTTAATAGCCATGATGAAGAAGGTAATTTGGTATCTGTAAAAACACCTATTGTTTTGAGTTTGGTTACATGTTATTTCTGTCAAACTACATTCTTTGAAGGAAATTAATTACTTCCTTAAAAAGGAAAATTAATCTCCAGTGGGTACCAGATCTTAGAGTCATGATGAGCTGTCTAATTTCATTTTGTACCAGGACACTTGAATAAGCTATAATAAGCAATAATAAAGTTATTATTATTAGAATATTGTATTATCAGAATCTGGTATTTTTAAGAAATCTGTGGTAATATTTATTTTACTGTGATTAGAAATAATTTTAACCTCAGTATTCTATTGCTGCCTGCTATTATGCGATCTGGACTATCTGCATCTATCAACAGAAAATAAAATTAGCTTAAAATGAAATCTTGATTTGTAATACTGTAAATATAAATAATGACACTATTAACATTTATTACTGCAAGTTTCATAATGGATTGTGATTTGAAATTCCCATTTCTAAAACTGCTTTATGGAAATGAAGAAATGTTAAAGGTTTTTGCAAATGTAGGATCACTATGCTAATATTTATACACTGTAAACCACACAAGCAGTTAATGACTTTTTCAGGTGATATTGCTGCTCCTGCTTATTTTTTTTAGATCATTCTCTGTCAAATCCAATAAAGAGCTGGCAAGTATGATATGCTTTAGGAATAACAATTTTGGCAAACTACACATCTCAACAAAAAACAGTTATAGAATTTAACTCCTTCTCTGCCAAAATTCAGCATCTTTTCCCTTGTTCTCAAATGAGATTTTATGCAAAAAATGCCTTCCAAATTTCATATGTGAGTGTATCTTTTAAGATCAGTCTTATAATTTTCTCTTTTTGATTGTTCTTAAAACATTCTTTCTAAGTATAATAAGCAATTTGTTATTTGTTTTAGTAAACTCAGAAGCAACAGAAGCTGATAAAATAAAAATCCCTTAATCCCTTTCTTTCATGTTTTTCAAAGTTTAAGAGTGTTTGAACGGAGTAAAGATAAAAAACTTATTGCACAATATTTTAATTCCAGGTCCTGCACATACCAAGAATTCAGTAGGAGTTTGCCTGTTCCTAGGGAGGAGTTCAGTAGGATCCTTCACAGACTTTTACTAAAGCGTCCTTTATAATTATCTCCAAAAATGTTGTCGTATGCAAGCAACATAATGCAATCAGACATGGGAACTAAATAAATAGGTCAATTCAATGCTAGTAAAGGAGAGCTCTGGATACAAATTTATGCAGCTACAACACTTGTGCTAACCCTTTATCAAACCATGAGAAAAGCTCCACAGCCAATATTACACTGCAGACAATGTCACAGTTCTCTCACCAGCAGTTGCTGCCTTCACATTAATTCCATGTGGCCCAGAGCAAGAAAAGGAAGTATTAATGTAAGCCATAGGTTATGAGTTACCAATCCACAGTGTAGTAGAAGACCAAAGCGACCACTCACCTCATCTTGACAGGTTTGGTACATTGGGGAATGGGAGCTATCTCATTTCTGACAGGCACAATAAAATCTCTGCAAGATTCATGCACTTTCTCAGTTCTGTGAAAGCTGCCTATTCTGGTAACACTTTCAGAACTGTTGTGTAACCAGCAGACTGGGCATGGTGGATGTTAGGACTCAGCAGTTCTTCCCCTGGCTTCAAAGCACCCATCAGGAGAACTTGAAAGCAAAGGAAGTAACTACTGGTGTGGATTGCTCTTTCTCAGATGCTGTATAACAAAGGCAAATATTCCACACTGGAGACTTCAGGCCGTGTTTTCAGCCTTGTACAATGGTTTGGTTACTTAACCTGCTAGAAGAGATAAGTAATCGAAAATGTAATCGAAAATAGTAGATTTAGAAAAGCTTCGAACGCAGCAAAAGGGGCTTGAAGTCAGTGTACAGCAACAAATAAATGCTAGCAGTGCTAATAGAGGAGAGTCAAATGGATATTACAGCTTGAGAACTGATTTTGAGTTTCAAAAAAAGTCTTACAAGATCCAGAGCAGACCAAAGGAAGAAGACTAGCACAAAGAATGTCAGGGAAGCAAGCCTGTGGGTTAGAGTGAAATGAACTGAATGTAGGAAAAAATTGATTCATTTAAATGCTATGTGCCTGAATAGAAAATCAGCCAAAATTTTGGCAAGTGACACCCAACTGAAATCTAACAGTTATAATGAAGGTTAACCGAAATGTGAATCTTCAGTTTTTCCTATAACAATAATAAGTGCTGAACTCAAAGTATAAGGGATCTGAAGGCTAAGCTTTGTTCTGACATTGATCCATTGATTTCCAGTCCATAAAATCAAGATAATAAAGCTTTATTTCCCTACAGAGATAAAGGAATGAACAGGAGCTATTCAAATACTACTGTGATGATTGTTCTACAAAGGACCACGAAAAAAAAAATGAACAGTTATAATAATCCAGGCTCTTTAAATAAGAGTTAAAAGAATAAATATGTCTTATTTCTCCAGATACCATCCATTCCCTACAATGAAAAATGCAGATGCATGCTGAAAAAGGACCATGGGGTAATGAAAGATATTGGTACAAAGCAAATATTAAAAGAAGCAAAGTATATCTGACCGTGAGTCTGGTTACTGATTTTTTTTTTTTTTTTTTTAATTCCTTCTTGACTCTAAACCACAACAATGATATATCTAGATTACAGTTCAAAGGAAGGAGTAATCAGAGATGGGCTCTGATTCTATGTACAGAGGAGCAAAGGCCTGTTCAAAGATGAAGCTCAAGGTTGAGGTTCTTCAGGCTGGTAAGCAGGAACTTATTCTGCCACATTAAATTTAGTTTTCAAAAGTAATCATAATTTTTTACACCAGTACTTTTTTAATAAAGCTTTTATTTACAGTTCTTGTTTTCTTCTGAGTTAAATCACATTCTACTAGTAGGAAAATAGAAAGAAATTACATCAAAAGTTTCCCTAGTTCAGCTAGTTCACAAAAAAAATGAATTTAAAATTCAGCTGCTCAGGCTATGTATTAATAGAATTAAAAAGAAAAATACACATATTTGCAGCTGTGGAATTTGGGGTATATGTTCGTAATCGTTTACTCAGTTTGAGTATTATTCATTTCAATATTAAAAAATCTTTGCTATATCTTTATCAGGTACCATGTTCTACTTAACAACATCAAAATACTGTTCTCAGTCTAGAACTGCCATCAGCCAGGACATTGTCAGCTGGCATTGCAAATACAGATGTAAACAAGAATCTGGTCAGCTTTTTTCAAATTGCAATTATACAGTAGCTTTTTTTCTTTTTGCTTAGGGAAATACTTGCCTTTGTTTTATACAAGTATAAATATATCTCTCTAAACGTATACACTTTACGTGTTGATGGAGATTTGTTTCTTTTGCTTTCTACTAATGTGACAGAAATAAGGATCATAAAAACAGAACTGTCCTCATCATTTAAATTACATTAAATTCACTAAACATATTCATGAACATAGGTTGGAGTTTGTTTTTGTTTTTGTAGAATAGAAGGAAAATGTGTTTTTTCATACACGGAAGTCTCATTTTGGAATTTACAATATACTATAAATATTAGAGCACCTCACTTTCATCTGTCAAGACTAATTATCTCTGCAGCTTGAAAAAAATTTGCCTTGGGTGACTAAAGTCACATGGGTTATACTAAGCTGGAATGTGTAAAGTGGCATTGTTACAAAAGCCTTATGCTAATATTCACAGTCCTTCTGCTCTTTCTGTAAGCACACAATGCTACACTTAATGGAATTGTTCCAGAACTTCATCATAAAAAAGTTCTGCTTACAGTAAAACAATATACATCTTTCAGATATTGAACACTGCCGTTACCCAGTTCAAATGATGTTTTTATTATTTCGCTCTCTCACACACAATGCACATAAATGCCCAGCCTGTTTCTCATAAGAGCTTCCTGAAAAAAACTGCAGCCTATGGAGGACACAATGCAATTGATAAAGAAATATGATAGCGTTATCAGTCTGCTTCATCATTGCTATCAACAGCATCTTAAAGTATTACTACCTTGTTTTAACACTCATTCCTGGAAATGTATTTCATATTACCTTATTATTTCACATTGTTAGCTACTGGGAAAGTACAGAGTGAGTTATAGGTATAAACCAGTTCATTAAATTCCTAGATTTGATTATGTGTTAAGATTATACTTACTGAAAAAAATAACCATAATCCATATAAATGCATCCAAAGGTAATAGCAAAATTCTCAGCTGACTTCTAAATTCATGACTTGCATATACTGCCCTTTGCTATGCCATGTTCATTATTCATAACTCAGGATAACAGAGACCAATGGTCATTAACATTTCAAATTGAAAAGATAATTCCAGTTTTGCACTCTTTCCTACCAGTGGAAATATTTTTTAACTACAGGCAAAAAGTATTTTGGGATACATTAAAACATTTCTCTAAAGCAAGTTCCATATTTTAATAACAGCTTCCCATAAGCCAACATTAGATATCACATGTATATCCCACACTGGATTTCCACTCTCAATTGCTAGTAATTTTCAGCCATTTTCTTTTCCGTGTTGTAAATGCCTGAATAAGATGCTGGGTAGAAGAAACCAATCATCTAATTTCTTAGAAACTGGCATAACTGGAAACTCATACACAACTTTTACTTTCAAAATGAGAACTTCAGCAAGCAAAACACCAGAAAAAGGAAAAGTTGATAAATCCAGACAAAAAAAAAAAAAAAAAAATGTTGCCAACAAACATCACAACTTGAACTGAGCTTTTCTGTCATTGCTTTGCTGAAAGAGTCTATAAAGACCTAGAGCCCCATGCTCAGTGATTTCTGGATGAAATCTGCCCGTAATGCAATTTTAAATGGCAGCTTTTGTCACCATTTTCACCTCAAAATCAACCTGTACCTTAAGAGCAACTTCAGGCTTGCATACCTCTGACTATAAATTGTTCTGCAAGTAAAACTTCGATGATGTTTAGCAATTAGAAGCAAGCCACCTCCTTCTCCCAGCTCTCTGGGGTGCTTTAAAGCATAGGAAAAAATAGATTAGCAGAATGAAGAGATTTGTCAGTGATAGTAGGTCTTGTCTTTAAGATGATGATTTTACAGTCATCTTTCAGATAAAAAAAAAAAACAACACTTTTAGCTGTAGTAAAGAAGATAAAAACCATCTGATAATATTAAATGAATATACTATGCTAAGAATAAAATCTCATAAGCTTTATGAACGCTTTGCTTCTTTACTGAATTTTTCTACATTGACTGAAAAAGTAACTTCAGAGTTCGTCATTCCTCCATGCTCTAATTTACTTATATGACATATAAATCAAACAGTACTAGGAGTTACCACTAACAGTAACATAAGGAATTATATATGAAAATATTTTTTGTTATAAATCATAAGGACCATGAATCAAAACACTAAGAAATGGAAAATGGTGCCAAGTTCTCTGTTTTGTTTCTACTTCCTATTTCTTCACTTCTGAGTTCTGTATAATACTGCAGAGATATCTGATATAAACAAAAACACATATATAAACACCATAGCAGGGATATATTTGAGGGATAGAGCATCTACAGCTCCTCTAGGCAACCTGTTCTCGTGTTTCACCTCCCTCAAAGTAAAGAATTTCTTCATTTAAATCTAGCCCTTTTATTTTAAAACCATTACTCCATATCCTATCACAACAGGCCCTTCCAAAAAGTCTGTCCCCATCTTTCTTAAAAGCCCCTTTTGAGTACTAGAAGGCTGCTATAAGGTCTCCCTGCATCCTTCTCCAGGCTGAACAACCCCAACTCTCTCAGTCTCTTTTCACAGGAGAGGTGCTCCAACCCTCACATTGTCTTCATAGCCCTTCTCTGGACTCACTCTAACACATCTATGTTCTTATGTTGCATGCCCCAGAGCTGAACTAAGTACTCCAGTTTGGGTAGCATGAGAGCAGAGGGGGAGAATGACCTCCCTTGACCAGCTGGTCAAACTTCTGATGCAGCCCATGGTACAGCTGTCTTTGGGCTGCATATACACATTGACAGCTCAGGTTCAGCCTTACATGCACCACTACCACCAAGTCTTTCTCTGCAGGACTGCTCTCAATCCCTTCAGCCTGTATTGATATCAGGGGTTGCCCCCTATCCAGGGGTAGGATTTTGCACTTGGCCTCACTGAACCTCATGAGGTTCACATGGGCCTACTTCTTTGGCTTTCTCAGTCCCTCTGGATGGCATCCTCTTGTATGTTAGCTGTATCAAGTTAGGCACTGACTGCAAACTTGCTGAGGGTGCACTCAACCCCTCATATCATTCATAAAATATTTTAAATTTGAAAGATTATGTAAGGAAGAACACAAAAGTAGGGATTCCAGTATATATATTTAAGATATCAGAATTTAACAGTCTTGAGGGGGAATAAATTTCAAGGGTCTTTTCATAAATTCTCTCAAAACTTTATCATTCAAATATTAAAAAAAAAGGAGAAAGAAGGAAATGAAGAATGCATTCACTTACTTGGCATGCAAAACTGCTTATTTATATCTCTATTTTAGTCATTGAGCTGTCAGTGGGATTACTTTGATCTGACACATACAAGTGAAAGGATAAATGTTCAGAGTAGAAAATATGCCCTGCCCCCACCACAATTCATTTTCTCTTCAAAAATGCTATACTTCTATCCTATTTGTTAACAAAAACAACACTGAACTTCAGGAAAACAGAACAGTATTTAAGAAGCTGAAATCACAAAAATACTTCAAAGTTTCAAAATCAGACCATTTTTCTGTTACAGTGGCCATGTAGTGAGCAGCCATGACAGAACATGGAGGATTTGTATTAGCAATGCTTTTAGCCATTTTAACAGTCCTACTCATCTCAATGACAGGCATTAACTTCACAATCACTCTATTCACTGCACTGTAATTCTGTAGTCTTATGTGCAATCTAGGGTGTTAGCCCGGATTTACTGCCCTCTTGTCTTACTCTGCAGACCTAGATCAGCCCTGTGTCCCAATTCTCTTTGTTGCAAATGCCTCTTGCCAGGTCCACACAGTTCCCATTTCTCTCCCTTTTCCTTGCTACTGCTGTCATTTTTCCTCTCTCTGCTCTAAATTCCAACAGTTTTGCTCTCATTTTCTTTAGTGGGATGCCAGAAAAAGCAAAGACTGATTCTGCTGTATGACTCTGCCTCCTCAGGTTGGCAGACACTTTCTGACTCTCATTATCCAATTGTTTTTTGTAGCCTTGGACCATGATAGCATCACTGCTATGGAATATCTTGCTAAATGTTTTACCACCAAAATACCATAGAAATTAATTCACTGTGAAAAAATTGTGAATAAACCAACATAAATTTTTGCCCATGATATAAAGGCTCCAAGTTTTTGAATTCCAGAATGCAACCTTAGTTTAATTTCCTTTGTGAACATGATTACTTTGTTTGATCAGGTCTTATCTTGAGACAGAATGATTTTTCGAAATTTAGTTAGGTAACAAACAGCCTTATTTTCTTTTTCCCCTCCCCAAAAGTTCTAGTTTCTCTGTTTGCCAAGAAATATAAATACTTGTAGAAGAAAAAGTAGAATCTTATTAATAGTGTTGCATACATCTTATAACACAGCTATTACATTGAAAGTCTGTTCTCTTAAGGGCAATATTTAAACTGAGACCAGCAGAGGAAAAAAGAAGAAAAAAAAAAAAGCCAACTCAGAATACAGAAAGACTAAAAATTATACAAGAGATATGTTCAGATAAAAGGTGATTAATCCCAAAGACTTGAGTTAGAGGATTGTAGGGCTCTTGAAGGGCATAACTTTTGTTTGTTGATGTTACAGAACATAAAAAACAAACACGGAGCAAAATTCAGATCTGTTCACTGACTACAGATCTTCCACATTATAGATATACCCAGTAACAAAGTGGCTATTCAAAACCACTCAACAAACTCTGGTTTGCTTGCAGACCTTGTGAAAGTACTAAGGACTTTTGTATTTTCAGGTTTCAGTTATATCATAGAATCATAGAATCATAGAATAGTTAGGGTTGGAAAGGACCTTAAGATCATCTAGGTCCAACCCCCCTGCTCTGGGCAGGGACACCTCCCACTAAACCGTGTCACCCAAGGCTATGCCCAACCCGGCCTCGAACACCACCAGCAATGGAGCATTCACAACTTCCCTGGGCAACACATTCCAGTGCCTCACCACCCTTACGCTAAAGAATTTCTTCCTCAGGTCCAATCTAAACTTTCCTGTTTAAGTTTGAACCCGTTACCCCTCGTCCTATCACTACAGTTCCTCATGAAGAGTCCCTTCCCAGCATCCCTATAGGCCCCCTTCAGATACTGGAAGGTTGCTATGAGATCTCCACGTGGCCTTCTCTTCTCCAGTCTGAACAACCCCAACTCTATCATCTTATCCTCATAGGGGAGGTGCTCCAGCCCCCTGATCATCCTCGTGGCCCTCCTCTGCACTTGTTCCAACAGTTCCATGTCCTTTTTATGTTGAGGACACCAGAACTGCACACAATATTCCAAGTGATATCATCTCACTCTTTTTCATAGTTTATGTCTGTTGCACTGCAACTATTACGTGCATTCATAAGAAAATCATTAACACTTAGACAAATTACAGGACAGAAAGAAGGTCACAATTAACGAGACTGCCCTTTTAAGTTCACCTCAATGCATGAGCACTGCAGTATAATGTTTGCATTCTCTCACCCTTTCCATTCTTAGCAATTAATGTGTTGCATTATTTTCCTCAATGCCTTACGAGAACATCCCACCCCAAATGAACTCTTTCTGCAAATGTGAGTAACGTCAAGCAAAAGTAAGAATGTGTAGGTTGTTTATTAACAAGCTGAATCAAGAAACTAGTTATGGAAAATAAATCACTGTAGCTACAAATATCTACAACTGCAAAATAAATTCTGCAACAGAAAACCATGAGATTAATTTATATTAAATACTTAAAATATTTCAGTCACTTTGAGGGGACATAGCATTAAAAACTCAAAGTCTACAATCACACTACCTCATCTTTATCATGCTTACGATTTTCTTGTGCCAAAACAGTTTTATTATTACCTAGTTGAAGTGTCCAGCTAAAAGCAGATTACCTACGTTTTCTTTCTTCTATAATTTATTCAGACTGTAAATATATTATTCCATAAGGAATGCACATCAAGGAAGCAGGGCACATCATATGCACAATTTTCAATTGTGTTATATTTTCATAACATGCTTTTTACTGCTTAGTCATATATGTGATGTTACAAGAAGACATAAACCTTAGAACCTTCTTATGAGAGAGATTTTAACCCTGGACTTCAGAAGTGCAGCTGTTATACACCATCAGTTTGAATTTCCCTGACATGAATATTATTCTTCCACCAACAGACTTCTCTCTTGCATTGCTGAAATTATATTTCAATGACGCTTTTTTCTAAATATTTTCATAAAAAGAAACTCAAAAAAATTGTTACGATAACTCACCAGGGTCTTCATATTGGGAATATTTGCACAAATCTAATTCAAACATTTTCAATTGCAAATAATATTGATGTACTTGAAAAGAAGACTAAAAATTTCAAAGATGAGACACAGCTTTACAAAAACACTGCAGTCTGGGCACAGATGCAAGTAATAATTATGTGCAGATGATTTTCACAGCAGAGGTACAAATGCTTTACTTAGACACTTCTGCATATGCATTTGAGAACAGACTTAATCTGGAATGCCAATTCATTATAATTTGCTTAACAAAGGTTTATCATTCTATTTTTTTTTCCTCTTAAAGGAAATAATTAAGGCTTTCTTAAAGGCAAATATTCAGAATTGCTGCTTGCTTCCTGAAAAAAAAATGTCTTGATTTTCGAGACTTAGCCAAAATAAAAGTCAGGAAAACATTAACAGTGCCACTGAAAACGCACAAGCAAGAAGAAAACTTCTTTATTTCTCTTTGAAAGTTTTGGATTAAAACAATAAAGCACAATAAACTGCAAGTATTATGTGGATACTCCACATAAATGTATAAATGTGGACTTGCCATTCAGATATTTAAATATTTCTTTATTGCTTAACAGTCTTTTTTCACTCATGCTTGTGCTCAACATTATAATTTTCTGCCACTGAAATTTTATGTTATTTCACTTTGGAACAAGATTCCTGAAGAAATCTAAGTTAAATGAACACTTAACCCTTTCACACACTAAATTAATGTAATGATCAGCTTCTATCAGCTTCTACCAGAAAAATCTCTGGTATGAGCATTAATCATTGCAAGATAGAGCCTGAGCATTTGCATTTGTTAAAATAGATTAACTTGAAGGATCTCAGATAAACTGGATTAATTTTTGTGATTAAAACATAAATCTTCATTCCAACTGATGCATATGAGTGATTTCCTACTAAATTCAGGGAAGCCAAAAATATTCTCAGCAGATAAATTCAACAGGAAATAATCTTGATGTCTAAATCATTGCATAAACTCTTCAAATTACAGAATAAGTTTAGTTCAAACTGAAAAGTAGGAAACATACTTTCTTACACTAAAATGGAACACTTTGATGACTTTTTAATAAGGGATAATGCCCCTTGCAACATTGACACTGAAACCTGGCTACAGTTAAGACCGTAGGAAAACTCCCCAGCTGCAATGAAGCCTAGATTTCACTCTTGCAGAGCACCTCAGAGAGTCTACGGACCGTCAGGGTCCTCCAATTCTCATCTTGTTATCCTGGAAACAAAACCTTTGCTTTTAGACTGCTCTGCTCACCATTACTCATGCTACAGCTAATCTTGGTGATTAGCTAAGTAGGACAGACCAGAAACCTGTAAGTTGGTCAGCTGGGTGTATATTAAAAAGCCTTCAGGAATAAAGTTACAATCACTATTATATTTTGTCCCTTCACCACATTGGATATTCTCTTCTGTCATTTTCTTGACTTCTCCATAACCAGTTCCAAAACCATAACTGACTTCATGCTACCACCATAGTCAAAATCAGCATAACTATAGTGATAGCGCCCAACTTGTTAAAAAAAGGACAGAGGAGAAAAGGCAAATCAATTAGTCCAGCCCAAACTGAAGTCTGAAGACTAAAGCCTCCCTGCTCTCAAACAGTATGTTTGTGCTTCCTGTACCCATTGCACCAAAGAAATCACCCATGTTTAAAAAGCTTTCCCTATTTCTCTATCACCTCTCTTCCTTGATCTTCTGTGATTCTATATTGAAGAAATAACGTTAGCAAATGTTAACGAGCAAAGACACTTCTGTTTATTCCCTCTCCTTTTCTGGAGGAATAAGTTATCACCTGTGAAGTGCCTTCAACAGGTGTTCTTTTTTTCCTTCTGAGGATGTTACAGAACATGAAAGCAAAAGAGTTGTTTATTATTTAACTTTCATATCCCAGTTATTTCATTATTTTCTGTTTGTTTCTAGGTGTTATAGATGTCAATAGCAATAACATAAATAACTTTTTTTCTGTGAAAAAAAGCCTTTATCAAAGCCCTGAACACCATAATGAACTGTTCTTCTGCTGCAACAGCATAAGTAAAGTAGTACCTTTACACATATTTCCATCCCAATAATAGGTATTATCTATATAGTCTCAGGTTGATATGATGGTATAGATTACAACCAGATAGACTTCATTTGAAGGATAACTACTCGCACTTCAATCCAATCTACCCTGCAGGAGGCTGGCAATGTCAGCAGATAAGCACAGAGGCAAATCAAAGTTTTACAACTCTGTAGACAGAACCAAGTTTTTCTGCACTGAGGGATATTTAGCAATGTCCATAGTAAGGGTGAGGGAGACAGAAGAGATAGAGCTGAAGGTGACACTGAGTACATTCAGAGACAGGCTTGTTGTTCCTGCTTCCTTCAGGCCATAGCTGTCACTGCAGCTTGAGATCACTCAGCTCATCTTACCCCTTTCTCCAGCAGCAACTGATCACCAAATGCTAGCCTATCTTGCTGCAGCAACAGCAAGCTCAGCATGCAAAATAATCAGCTGAGCAATTTCACCAGCCCTGATTATCCTGGGCTGCTGCCTACTTAGATTAGTCTTTAAACCCATCCAGGACATTATCTACACAGTCAGCTGCAAAGTCCTACACGCTTACTTGTTCCATCTCTGCTAAAGATGCACAAACAAGCACTCAGTTGGAAAGGGCATAATTGTATTTATGCAAACTGTGATCATGCTAGTAAACGCCGACGCTCTAATGAGCTTATTAGTCATATACTTACATGTGGGAATGAGTGCTGCACTGGGGTTGGCAAATGACCCTCCAGCTCAGAGTATAGAAGGGGATAGTACTTTGCTCTGTGGATATATTCAAGTGCTAATTTTACTCCTTTGAGGAATACATCAATCTTAGAGACATGTAAAATTCTGCTCTTTTTAGCAAACCTGAAATACCCAGTGCCACATTTATTATAAAATCCTTGATATGTTATTTCTACATGAAAAATAGAGTATGTGATGCCAAGTTTATTAATAACAGCTGACCTCAACAAACCAAAGGGATATCCCATACCTTACAATGTCATACTCAGCAACAAAAGTTGCAGGGGAAGAAAAGGAAGATCTGAAAGAACACAAATTCTTTTGCAGTCCAGAGGAAAAATACTTCATTTTTGTTCTTACTCTATGAGAAATGAATTCATCAAGAAAGGATGATGTTCTTTAGCTCTTTTCTTTCTTTGATATATTCAGTTATCATAACTTCTTTTTCCCCTTTTAAATATTATCTGATCATGTTAAGTCAAATTATTAGATTTTAGATTTGTATGTAGTAAAATATGATATTGAACTTCAACCAGTTGCAATTAAATAATTCCAAAAAAATTTCTAATTTTTGAGTATATAATAAATATGTAATGAATAATTTACTGAGCCTAATATTCGAATCCATACTTTCTCCTCATACAGTTTTAGGAATTCTTCCTCTCACTTGTTTTAAATTCATTAGGCATATTTTCTAATAAAACGAGTAGTTAAATCAGAGCATCATATAACATATTCTCTTGTCACTGGAATAATAATGTGTCATGGGTTCAGCAGTAGCAGTTATTTTTCTCCTTGGTAGCTGGTGCAGAGCTGTGTTTGTGACTTTCAGTCTGGGAACAGTGCTGATAACACAATTGTTTTCAGTTACTGCTTGGTAATGTTTGGTCTGACCAAGGACTTTCTGAGCCTCATGCTCTCCCAGGGAGGAGAGGAAGCCAGGAGGAAACAGAAACAGGACACCTGACCCAAACTAGCCAAAGAGGTATTCCATACCACAGCACGTCATACCCAGGATGGAAAAACAGAGGGCAGAGACCCAGAAGGGTGGGGGTGTGCTGCTAGGTTGGACTGGATATCAGGCAGTGAGTAGTTGTATTCTCTTTCCTTGTATTTCTCTTGTCATTATTTCTGGTAGCAGCAGTGGTTTGTGTTATACCTTAGTGGACTGTTCTTATCTCAACCTGTGGGAATTACATTCTTTAGATTCTCCTTCTCATTCTCCTGGGAGCTGGGGGGGAAGAAAGAGGGGGGAGTGAGCAAACTGCATGGCTGACTGGGTTTAAACCGTGACATAATGATAGATATACACTCATTTCTTGGGTACTCATTTTAAGTGGCAGCAAAGTACTTAATGTAAATGCAATTGGCTTTTCAATTTTCTTCCACTAAAACTTATCTTTTCTATTGAGATTTTTCTATATTATTTTCTATTTAATTTTACTATTTTTCTTTAATATTAATTCATTTACAGGTTTGCTAGCTCACAGCGCCTAAATGACTGTGCTGAATATCTGAAGCAAATCAGGCAGTTCATACGTAGCACACAACAAACCATAGTCTCAAACATAAATTTAATTCTTTAATTAGAACCCAATATTATTTTCTCTGCTGATGTCTTCACATCTTTTAAATTCGAAAGTCCTCATATTTAAATGGAGGAAAGACATTCCAGAGCATAGCAGTTGTTAGGAAATCTGTTTAGAGATCAAAGATGAACTTATCTTTTTAGTTAGTATGTGTTCTCATAATTATTAATGAAGATGCACCCAAACTTAGTAAGACAAAGTTTAGCCATGCGCAGCATCTTTAAGAGCCCAGATTACGTACAGGTATGAGTGCTGCTGTTTATTTCTGCTCCCACACAGTCTTAGGCATGCACAGAAACTTACACTTTATGATAAATACCACTGATTTTACCAGGATGATTTAGAATGCATAAAATTAAGCCTCCATATCTTTCTAGGTGAAGGTTTAAAACACATGCAAAGCTAGACAAATGTCTGGAATATAAATCCTCACCTTACCTAAATGACAACAGAAAACATCTATTGAAATGAACTATCAAGAATCATCACGGATTCTCATCTCTCCTTCACAGAAACACTGGATGCCTTCCAAGACAGGTTTGCCCATTGGTCAAACACAAGATGTTCTTCAGTTATACAAGTTACTGAACTCAGTAACAAATTAACAGCATGTTGAATGGACTGTGATAAACAGCAGGCTGTGTTAGAGGTTGTAATAGTAATTATTCATTTTAAGTTCCAAGAAGCTATAAATGTGGTTTAGGAAAAAACAGCAGAACTACTACACAAGTACCAAAGCAGAGCTTTCTTGCTCAAAAAGTATTTTCATTTGACCAAGTTAAGACTTCAGACAGCAATATATTAGTTCTATTGTAATAGTGCCTAAACACGATTACGGCCCTCTTGATTATGCCTCAGCGTGTAATACAGAAATGCAGATAATATTTTTACTAATATTTTTATCACAAATAGTTTGCAAGTACATGAACTGATGGGGCTGTCTAGTTGAGTAAAAATCTGCTTTATTTTTTACAGAGACTAGATTAGTCAAAGCATTTGGTGAATGATGCTACATGATGTCAAATTTAAACCTCCAATAGGCAGGCCAGATCCCTGGTCTTGAAAAAGACCCACTGTGCACTCCTAAGTCATCAAAGTGTCTGACAATTTGGCCAGTTTGAGATAGTTTTGCGGTAGCATAGAAATGAAAAAGCTACATACTTGGCATAAACTTGCAGAACCAAAATATTTCTGCACAAAGCAAGCCTTAAAAAGTGTAATTTGGAGAGGCAAAAGCATATTTACCTTTCCAGTTAACACTAGGACATCACAGGCTGATTTGATACAGTGTAATCACAACTGGGCAATTGTTAGACTGCAGCTGTATCCGCCATGAGTGACACTGAGACTCTATCTGCCCTGCCCACCAAGAATAGTAGACCTTTGGGGAGCTGTTGTACATATAACCATATATAACAATATATATATATGTATATTAAAGATAAAAGCACAGTAAGTGAAGATCTACAAATGAATGCAGATCCAAAGCCTAAAACGAATGGGAAAATGCAAATCCATCAATTTATCATGTACAACTGAGTTGAATTCTCTTACGTCATTCATTATTAAACAATCCATTTCAAAATTATTTACAACCCCTCTTGACAAATATGATTAGAAAAGATTTGTCAACTGTACTAGCTGTTCTCATACAAGGATAAATCTTTAACAACTTCCAGTCTTGCATCAGCAGTTTTCAAAAAAATAATGGAGAAAAAGATCCATCTAGAAACATCGACAGAACAACAAATACTTAGAAAACTGTACACAGCAACAAAAAGAATGATCATAGAATCATAGAATAGATAGGGTTGGAAAGGACCTTATGACCACCTAGTTCCAGTCCCCCTGCCAACGGCAGGGACACCTCCCACTAAACCATGTCACCCAAGTCGCTGTCCAACCTGGCCTTGAACATCACCAGCAATGGAGCATTCACAACTTCCCTAGGCAACCCATTCCAGTGCCTCACCACCCTTACAGTAAAGAACTTCCTCCTCGTATCTAATCCAAACTTCCCCTGATGAAATATATTAACAAACTAAAAATATATTGAAATTTATTTCACAGAATGCAGTATCGGAATTTATGCTTTGTGAGCTTGATGATCCTGTTGATTAATCTGATAAGGACCATGTTATAGTGAACAGGATAGAGTTTCTGTGGCTTGTTTTTGCCATAACAATTACTTAATAATGCTGTTTAGTGCATCTGTACCAGAGACTCAAGGAACAATATTTTTACAAGTCAAAGAACTTATAATAATGAGCCTAAGTAAATAGCAGAAAGTACTATCTGAACAACATTTAACGCATTATAGTTCTCTCCAACCAATAGAAGAAGTAGCTCAGTTTAAGCTTGGGTCCATAAAGATGGGTCCATATCTGTTCCATAAGGAACAAAATATAGCTTTGGCTGAAAAAGGTGCTGTTTGAAAGGGTATTACACTGTTTTCCTTTAATACAAGAATATAATATAGAGCTCTTACTCAAATATCTTTCATTGCTTGCTATAATTGTTTAAAACTTCTTTTGGAGCGTACCAACTGTACAGTCAGAGAGAAAAGTGTTTAACTTCACTTGAAGTATTGTGGGTGAATGAATCTCATATTATGGGTGAATGAATCTCATTTTTCTCTGCACATTTCTTTCTTCCTAAACCTTGGTTGGAATCCAGCAAAAGACTGCTCAAGACCGCTAAGGAAACTGAGCTTTCCAAGAGAGTATATTTAGTGTAGAAACCCTGGACCAGGTGTTCAGTTCAGATCTGCATTAACTATAGTGACATTAATGGAGTTCAATATATAGATAAACAAAACATTTATTTAGCAGTTCTTAAGAAGAAAACAATTAGGAGAAACAGAAAGGCACTAAGGTAAAGGTTTGATCTAGATTAAACAAAGAATCATAGAATGCTTGGGATTGGAATGGACTTTTAAATATCGCTTAGTACTAGCCCATTTATACCCAGGAACATCCATCTGCTTTTTCTGCTACAGAATTCATGTCCCAGTTTCATTGAATCCTAGAATCATAGAATAGTTAGGGTTGGAAAGGACTTTAAGATCATCTAGTTCCAACCCCCCTGCCATGGGCAGGGACATCTCACACTAAACCATGCCACACGAGGCTCTACACAACGTGGCCTTGAACACCTCCACCAATGGAGCATTCACAACTTCCCTAGGCAACCCATTCCAGTATCTCACTACCCTTACAGTAAAGAATTTCCTTATATCTAATCTAAACTTACCCTGTTTAAGTTTAAACTCATTACCCCTTATCCTATCACTAGAGTCGCTAATGAAAAGTCCCTCCCCAGCATCCCTATAGGCCTCCTTCAGATACTGTAAAGCTGCTATGGGGTCTCCATGCAGCCTTCTCTTCTCCAGGCTGAACAGACCCAACTTTCTCATCTTCATAGGGGAGGTGCTCCAGCACCTTGATCTTTCTCGTGGCCCTCCCCTGGACTTGTTCCAACAGTTCCATGTTCTTTTTATGTTGAAGACACCAGAACTGCACACAATACTCCAAGTGATGTCTCATGAGAGCAGAGTAGAGGGGCAGGACCACCTCCTTTGACCTGCTAGTCATGCTCCTTTTGATGCAGCTCAGAGTATAGCTGGCTTTCTGGGCTGTGGGTGCACACTCCTGACTCATGTTCATTTTCTCATCGGCCAACACCCCCAAGTCCTTCTCGGCAGGGCTCCTTTGAATCTCTTCTCTGCCCAACCTGTAGTTGTGCCTGGGATTGCTCTAACCCAGTTGTAGGACCTTGCACTTGGCATGTTAAATTTCCTAAGGTTGGCATCAGCCCACCTCACAAGAGTGTCAAGGTCCCTCTGGATGGCATTCCTTCCCTCCAGCATATCAACCGAACAACAAAGCTTGGTGTTTTCAGCAAACTTGCTGAGGGCGCACTCAATCCCACTGTCCATGCCACTGACAAAGATGTTGAACAAGACCAGCCCCAACACCGATCCCTGAGGGACACCACTCGTTACTCTTCACAGTATACTGTTACAGTTTAGTGATTTTCTTCCTAAAAACACCTTTATCCCCCAGTCTATTTTTCTTTCCTGGGGTTAACAGGATGTGGAATATACGTCAAGAATGCAGAATAAATAATCTTTCTTTTTCACTCCTGTAATTGTCTTGATCCAAAGCAGTTACAGGAAAAAAGCTCTCTTGCATCTGTGAGTACTCAAGAGAAAACTACCTAATAATTCCTTCAGAAAGGTCCCTATGTATTGTGGCTATATCCAGGAGCTTCAACAATTTTGGTAGAGCCCTAGAATATTAACAACTGAAGACTAACAATTCTCTCTTAAGCCTATGTGAACTATGAATTTTGTTCAGGGGCTTATAATGCAGCCAACTCTGCCAGTTTTCATAGTGACATGAAATGCACACCCTTAGAATAAAGATGATGTACCATTTCAAGTGAGTGTCTTCATGGTTTTAACATGGACCAAACAAGACATTTTCCTCTAGTTTCACCCTTCAAAATGGCTGAATTACTTTTTCTGAATATTTATGGATGGAGGTTTTTTTTAAAAAAAATCAGCCTGCAACACAAATCCAGCAAGGAAAACTACATCACAGCCAACTCTTTCTGAGACTACAGAATCTACATGTAAAGCGATCTCCAGGTAGGAAGTCTGAGGAAGCCTTAACGTTAGGCAGTGCTTCAACCTGATTTTTACAAACAGTTCAGGTGTCCCACAACTGTCACCTATAATTAACAACTAAATTATATAATTACAATGTACTTTCATAGTACTCCTTACAGCACGTTTTACTGTTGTCAATAGAAAGCCAACTTCAGTTTCATCCAGCTCTTTAAAATGCTCAGTGATGCATATCTGTGTAGAGTCACTGAAGGTCATTGCCCTCATAGAGATTTTGCATTCACACTACACAAATGTAAATGGCACAAAAAGGTAGGGTCTTTCTAAATGTTTAAAAAGAACAAAGCTGTTGACTAAGCACTCTGTGCTCTCACTGAATTTCATAGGCATGCTGAGACTTTAGCACTTTTGAAAAATAAAGCTTTTATCCTCCCCTGCAATGCATGTTGTCTAGTCATCTGATCTATGGTGAAGTGAATACAAGGAAGGTGCTGATGTTAATGCTAGCAAATCAGAATGGCAATGTTTTACACCCACTTTTCAGTCACTTGTACAAATAAAGAGGGAGTGGAACAACAGAAAATCAGGCTCAGAAGAATGCTGAATGAGAATTATGTCAAGATGACTTCTTACATATCTACATTTACTGTGGTTTTCCTTTCCTACAGAAAACTATTAGTAAAAAAGGCAATAGCACTGAGCATATACTTTTTCTGGCACAAAATCTGCCATAACCATATATCTTTGTGAACTTATAGCAATACCACTAAGTATCGCCATTTTCATAGATGTGTCTTTTCATCCTACAAAGGTGCCATAACAGATTCTTACTTTTTTGAGCTTACAGCTTAGAGAAGCCAACTTCTTCCAGAGGCCAGGTCTGAAAAGCTGCTTATCTCACAGTGTATATGTACATCAGTAGTCAGCCCCTGTAGCAGTGAGGACATAGGCATGGCAGCTCAACACTGATTCATCATAGAATCATAGAATAGTTAGGGTTGGAAAGGACTTTAGGATCATCTAGATCCAATTCCCCTGCCATGGGCAGGGACACCTCCCACTAAACCATGTCGCCCGAGGCTCTATACAACCTGGCCTTGAACAACACCTGGGATGGAGTATTCACAACATCACTCAGTAACCCATTCCAGTACCTCACCAACCTCATAGTAAAGAACTTCTTCCTTATATCCAATCTAAACTTCCCCTGTTTAGGTTTTAACCCATTATCCCTTATCCTATCACTACAGTCCCTAATGAAGAGTCCATCCCCAGCATCCCTATAGCCCCAATTCAGATACAGGAAGGCTGCTCTAAGGTCTCCACACAGCCTTCTCTTCTCCAGGCTGAGCAGCCCCAACTTTCTCAGCCAAATTTCATACAGGAGATGCTCCAGTCTCATGATCATCCTTGTGGCCTCCTCTGGACTTGTTCCAGCAGTTCCATGTCCTCTTTATGATGAGGACACAGAACATGAATACCCAAGGCCTCAGCAGTTAGCACTGTCTGATGCTCCAGCACTACCAGTACCTTAACTGTCATCCTCAAGAGCAGTTCTCATGCGTCAACTGAGACAAGGGGGGGATACAAAATTACAAAATGAAAATGTAAACCTTTAGAATCAATTTTAAGTAATATTAAGTTTTATGGCTTTGTAACAGTAGTAATGGAAAATTACTGAGGCACATGATATACAGAGAAAAAAAATAGAGTACAGCTAGAGAACATGCAGAGAATCTTTGTACAAGATAAACTGCTGTAGTTGATGTAGTTTAGGCCTTTATGACCTTAGTACAAAATGAGTGTAAGAAAATCAGGCTAGAAAAACAGGACGTAAAGATAGGAAGTCTCTGGAATGGCAGGGGCCCAGGATGGGCTGCAGTTAAACTAACTGATAAGTAGGAGGACAGGATGACTGTTATGTCTGTGGTGTTAACAAACCGATTATGCTGGTATAAGCATCTACTGCGCGTACTTCAAAGGCTGCCAGCAGTGATGAAGATTGTTGGAAGAAGTAAATGACTCCGAAAGACCACCACCACATTTTTGTATGCATGCAGGGAATTTTCTGGAAACTTAAGTAATCCATACATAGCTTCATGAATATGCATATGCTCCGTAGCTATATAAGGCCTGCTTGTGCAGCAATACGAGGACACACGTGAGGAGGAGTTATCCCCCCTGTCTCCTGGCACCGCAGTTAAAGAATACCTGCTTGTCAACTAGAAAACTTCGTTGGTAAGTTTGTTCCTGGAGTTTTCTCTGAATCACAACATGAGCTACTGTCAAACTCTGGACTGCAGCGTGGCCCTCTCTTTAGATAAGATACTCGATTTCAGTTTTAGGGAGATTGGAATTCCAGGAGGCTCTCTCCTAATCACCCCTCAAGCTGTCACATGCATCACCTTTGAAATTTGCATTTTTGCCTATTGATATTGCCAGAGTTGCATGAAAGCTACACTACCGTTTACTGCTTAGTGAAGATGTAGTCCTGTAGTTACCAAACAGCTCATTGCCACTGGACATGGCTGTCTCACTCCCCTTCTCCAGGTTGCTCACAGCAGTATAACTGCCCTTTTGTGACAGTTCCAACAACAGTGCAAAATGCCACAGTAATTCTATAGCTTGCTAAGGTGAAAGAAGTGTTGATTTGCTGTAATGATTTGGTTTTATACCAGTGTAGGACCTAAATTGGCTCACTAAAAGTCAGCTAAATACTGGATTTGGTCTATATCAGCAAGCATGAGAGAGGAGAGGATGGGGCTTTCATTTCGTATGACAATGAGCTGCTGGCTTGCCACAACTCACCTTACTGAACCACAGTTCAAGTTGAAAGCTTTTGCTCTCTGCTCACTGCTTAAAGCAAGACACTAGCACTTGATATCTTCTTCACTCTGAAGAAAGACTTGAAATTAGTTCAGCTACTGTACTGGTCTTATTTTTCATGATAATGTTATACTTTTAAAATGTAATTTTTGTTTTTGAATGGATTTCACTTTTCTTGAAGTACTGCATGCAAACACACACATAAAGAGCAGAAAACCTGCTGCAGCTAGCCTTATTTACTACATCCATTAAGATTTCAACTAACCAGCCTTGTCTTTTGCAAAGGATCACAGTGATTTATATGAGGCAATGGATTACTTATGTCTGAAAACAAAGAACCTTCAGCCTCATAAATTTTCAACACTAGAAGAGACAACAGCAGCCTTTTAAATTGTTCTCAGATAATTAGTCTGAAGTTCAACCCTAATTCTGGTGGCCTTCATCAGTGGAAACCTTTCAAGAGCAAATTCAATTCCTTTAACCCATCAATACGCGAGCTAAAAATTGCCTTTCATAATATTTTTCTTTTTTAAAGTGTATTAAAAATGCAGGACAAGAACAGAAAAGGAAGATTTTTCAAAGGAACTCAGCTTTTAGAAATTCTCAATATGAACAGATTTTCAGAACTGAACTTAGAAAAAATTTTAAATGCAAACTGTAATATGCAAATGTTAAAATTCTTAAAAATTATAAAATCTGATGAAATATACTGCATCCAGTTACTTAGATAAGGTATCGTGTATGTTGTGGTCTGGGGCCACAGCTGCTGCTGCTGAACCCATGACAATGTAGTATCTAGACATCCCGCATAGAGCTTCACAAGCCAAGCCTTGCCTTGTTATTATGGATATATATAAAATGGCCTATAAATATGCATAATAGTAAATACTCATGGAGATTTGTGATGAAAACTTTTATTTACTATTTAGATTATGTAATAGATGTCCATATATTTCCATTTTCCAAGTAAACAGATTACATAACAATGGCCCTAAAAGATACTCAGAATCTAAATGTTCAGAAAGGCTGAAAATATAAACACTGTTTCTTAAAAGAACGTTTCTCTAGAATACCACTGATTTGAGTACATTTCCATAAAAATTGCTATCTTCAATCTGGTCTAAACTTCAGTGTGTGTCACAGGTGTTTTTTATGTATGTATTCATTGAGCTTATCTGTCTTTACACACCTCAAAAGAATATCATAACATAGAGAAGATAGAGAATGCTGCTGAATACAGGCTATTAAGTTCACTTTTCTATTGAAAGAGACCTAAACCAGAACTGGCATTACCATACACCCTTCTTTCACAGTCTACATCTCCATGCTCATAAATGCTTTCCTTTACAAGTTACTTAATCAACAATGTGAAATGGAGAAATGAGTGTGACTTCCCACAGTAGGTGACAATTTGTCAAGTTAAATAATAACTGAAACAAACTATTTAAAAAGTCTCTTCAAGTCTGAAAACCTGTAAGTGCTGCAGCACGATCAATCAAATCATTACCTAAGCAACATAGCTTCAAAGAGAGGGAAGAAAATAAAAGAAACAACACATGTATGAGAAAAACTAAAAATTAAGTAAAGGGAAAAAGCATCACAGAATAATGTAAAGATTTTGATGGGTTACACAAAGCTGGAGAAGGCTGCTGTGTAAGTAATGGCAATCTTGCCATGAGGAACTCAGTCAAATTTTTATGCCATCTCTATTTTTTGCTCTCTCATTTCTTCTGTAATAGTTCTTTTAACGTGCAAAAAAGTTCAACCATAATCATCTAGTAGTTAGGACCAAAAGACTGCAGACTTGCTTTGTTCTCAACACATCTGCATGCTCTAAAATAGAACTATTTTAATAGTGGAACAAGATATATTTTATAAGAAATATTTTCAGAAATAAATTATAAATTATATATTATATTTTTAAAAAGCTTTCACATTTCAAAACCATGTAAAGAACTTTTTAAGTAATGATTTGAACTCAATTGGAGTATTGTGTGCAGTTCTGGTGTCCTCAACATAAAAAGGACATGGAACTGTTGGAACAAGTCCAGAGGAG
>JASSUY010024762.1:0-21520 GCA_032466535.1 Forpus xanthops
TGGCAGTGTTCAAGGCCAGGTTGGACAGAGCCTTGAGTGGCATGGTTTAGTGGGAGGTGTCCCTGCCCATGGCAGGGAGTTGGAACTAGATGATCTTGAGGTCCTTTCCAACCCTAATTATTCTATGATTCTATGAATAGCTGTTGAACTTTGTGGTCTGTAAATAACCTCAGACTCTGGATGCTATTTGGTCATGGAATGTGGCAAGTATGATAGGCCAAAGTATCCACAGATGCTATGTTTACGGCCTTCCTCCCAAACACTCTTCTGCTGGCCATGGTCAGAGATTCTGGCTAAACTGTTGTTTGGTCTGGTTTAATCCCAGAGTTCTTAAAGTCAAAGTTTTTTTGTTCACAGAGATGAAAACTTTGCTTTTGCCACTGTGGTATAAGAGGAGAGTAGCACATAAAACATGCAGCTGTGAAGGTCCAAGTCAGTCATAGTATTCTATCATGATGATTTAAAGCAACCTCTCTTTCTTCCACCCTGCCCCTCCCAGTTTTGTTGCTGATAGGTGATCCAGGAGGATTGTTTTACTCTATCCGCATACCCAACATCTCTGCTTCCAAAAGATTTCTGAAGACTACATGTCAAGGTAGAGATGTCTAAGATACTGTTGCAGAGGCTTGTGAATTAAGTGAAGCCAATGATATACTTAAAATGAAATTTATTTTATAAAACCAATTAGAACTCCATCAACATTTGGTGGATAAGAGACTTGGAATGTCAAATAGATTAATGACCACAAAATTGACATAAGTTTAGTTCTTAAGTTTTTGAAAGTGCAACGTAGAATGTGCAGTCCTTCACCCAATAACATGAGAGCTCTCAGCATCAAGGCGCTACCTTGGGCTTTGTCCTGACCCAAAGAGAGTTCCAAGAGCAGACCAGCTGCTCCAAGGAGAACCAACTCAGCCTGTTTCCTGGTGGGGCTTCATTTATACCCCATGTCAAATCTGATTTATGCTCAAATACAGTAGCATTAACACTCATGGGCTGGGGGTCTTTACCTGCCACACAATAGCCACTACACAAATGTGATGTGGGTTGGCCTGCACCAGGGTGGTTAGCATGTCATAACCATTGCTGGCATTGCATAACTACAGCTGGAGAGCCTCCATTCCTGCTAGGGCAAGGGCACCTGCCACAGAGGTACCTGCTGCCACAATTGTTAGGGTGAACTTATTGAAACATATCATTAAGCAGCAGGCTTTCAGAGTAACACTCCATTAAAGCAGTGCTTTCCTCATAATTTCTATTCAGTTTGTGCCTCCTCTGCTCCTTTGCCAAAGCACACTCTGCTGTGTTTCATGTCATCATTACTCATTGTGATACTTTTCTTTAGTAGATTGTCGGTACTTCAGTGTTGGGTTTTATCTTTTTAAATGCCACAAAGATGTCACGAATATCTTCTGTACTTCAATAACAACATAGTTATAAGAAGTATAAAAATTAATAGGAAACAATATAACTGAAAAGACCAAAACATAAGGCAGCAACATAGAAAATATTTTCCTCCCACAACTTCTTTACTTGCCACCTGCAGCTGAAAACAGCAAGTCTGTGATACAGATTTTTTTTCCCAGTGATTTACATTTGCCAAGCAGTAAAAATGTTGTACTTTTGCTAACTGTTTGAATATGCAGGCCCACTCATCTTAAAAATAGTTCAGCTTTGAGTTTGTCTTTTTGTTCCCTTGACAGCTCTCTCTTACAAAGCATTATTATTCTTCTCAATGCGAGGATGCTTTGGTCCCATTCTAAATGAGTATCTACTGTGCATCTTTTGTTAGTCTCTCCAGCCAGAAAATGTCCTATTGTTACATAGTGGTCTAGGTCCCCAGATTCATGGAGTACATTTTGACAAATTCAGAACAAAACTTGTGTTTTGTTCCAGTAAAAGAGCCAGTGTAATGTGTTCAACATCATATTCACGCTTTATTCTAAATATATTTGGACTCAGGTCTCTGCAGGAAGGTGCTGAGGGCTTTATTCAAACAATACACTTTACTATTCAAACCAGGGCCCTAAATTTATTTTAAATCTCAAAATTTAGAGAAAGCAAAGGTTGAAACAAGAATGAAGAGCCAAAACAAAAAAAAAAACAAAACAAAAAACCAAAAACCCAAAAGAACAAAATAAAACTTTTGAAATTAAACGTATTTTCTCATTCTGATCAGCTGAAGTTGCAATTATTTCTTGAGAACACTTTTATCAACCACATGCAGAATTCCCCAAGCAGGGGATCCTGTAGTGCATTGTAAACTTCTAGGTAAAAGCATGTTATGGTTTTTGCATTGTTTAGGATATTTCTCTTTTAGAGCGCCACTCCATGTACTACTTTAATGTTTACTAATTATGTTGTTTTCTCCCACTTCACAACTTCATCTGTCCAGGTTAAGAAACTTGCTTAATTAGTCTTTTATATATAGATATTCAGACCAGAAATCTAGATATTTCTCTTTATTTTTAGTTTTCTGAATGATATTAGCTCTAGTTGTTTAGTATTTACATAATTTTGATTTTGAATTTTCAAAATGTTTATGAATTGGTATTTTGGCATTTTTATGAAATTATGTAAAAAAGAAATGGTGTGGAACATCAGCTATCTCTTAAAGTTGTAAAAATAAAAAAATACTTTTGAAAATTTTTTGCAATTAGAAATAATGCAAACCTGCTATGGATAAACAGGTGGAAGGCACATCTTACAGGAAGACTGAAGAGAGTAACATCTAGAAAAGTTTGTCCAGGGAAGGAAGAATGTTGTAAGGCCGCAGCTGAGAGCTGCTACATTAGCAAACTTATGCTAAGTTTAATAATAGCTGAAGGTGTTAAACTTTGCATGTGAACTGCCTGCCTAAATTTTAGGCTTTGATCTTGTCAATTATTCAAGCATTTGCCTCCCTTTAATTTTGGTTTCAGGCAGGCCAGGCTACGAACAAAAATCTACCAGGCATCATTGAGTATTTTATACTACTGGGACTTTCTTTCAGAAAAATGTGCAATGTATCATAGTAGAAGGTGAACTATTCAGATGGTAAGAGCTATTATATCAACATTAGGACTAGTTTTTCCCATTTTGGTCATTTATAGCTCTACTTTTCTTGCCAGAAAATTTAATAGGGTTTAGAGTTAGTTTGTGGATAAACCTCCAGGTAACTGAAGTTGAAGCAGAGCGAGTTGAACATAATAGTGGTGAAAAAGAGATACTGAGAAACTTTTGCTCATGATGCCACATTGTTTGTGTGAAAGACCCATATTTATAATGTTCCCTACAACTTTGTAGCTGAGGACTTTTCCTGTACTCCTTGCTGATTTTAGATTTCTTCTGTCTTGGGGGACTGTGGTCTGAAAATTGATCTGTTTGTACACATGTGGTAAACACAGATAACATTGCTTACGAAAGTGGCATGGATTTCCTTGGAGATCTCCTCAGCAGCACCATGCATTGTGAACACGCCAGCTTCCCTGCTGCTTGCTTCCCATAGAATTTTGGATCAGATTATGTGAAAGATATTTTATGGCCTAGGCTTAGAGCATCTTCAACATAGATCTAAGCAACAGCATCCTCCCTCTGGAAAAAAGAACTCTCTAAAAAATGAAAGACTGGAATTGTGCTGGAAATAATATTTTTTTTCTTTAGACTTAGCTCAAATACGTGAATGGAAACAGCTTCCACCTTTCTCACTTTCCATTTTCTGAGGACAAGGTTTCAGTAGAAAAAGCACTGTTTTTCACAAGAAGGAAGTTTGGTTTTCAAATCCTGAATTTACTAACAATTTGTGCTGTTGTGTAAACTAAAGCCTGGTTTAAATCTTGCTATAAAGTAAAAGCTTGCATTGTGCATGCTTCTGCCTTTGAGAGGAGGAAAACAAAATGTGAGACATGAAACGTGCTCATTACGATACTGGGGAACGTACATGCACTATCGTGACAAGTGCAGTTTCACACCTTTGACATAAGACCCCTGTTCACATAACACATTTGGACTGAAGAAAATTTAAGGGATTTTGATCAGCTTTGACTATCTTGCTCAGGTACAGCAAATTCCAGTTTTTATAATAACTGAGTTAAAACTTCATGGAAAATTTCTGTCTGTGTAATTTTTTTGCACCTAAAATGATTGTTAATGTTGCACTTCTGTAGAAAATTCAGAACATTAGAAGAAATTTATTACATTTTTCTCTTATTGAATGAGAAATGCAAAGCATATTTCCAGTTTCACTTGTATGTAGGCATAAGATCTTGCTTGAAGTAAGTCTTCCCCACTAATAAGTGAACTTTAGACAAAATAAAATGTATTTTATGGTTTAAGTTGTGATATTAAACTGTTGGCCTCTCCACCATGGCAAAATGTAAAGAAATCAGACTGTGACAATTTCATCAAAAGGGAGGGTGCCCACTAAGCCAGATGGCATATCTGTGGTCAGATGAATCAGTCATCAGGTTTTTTTGGAGCAGCAGGACACATAGCAGCTTGAATGATCCATACTCTTTACTGTGTTTCCAAAACAAGCAGAAGCAGGATTTGAATGTTCATTAGCTTAGTTCTAGGAACTGCTCAGGCATTAGCTTTTAAAGTTGGGAACTGCAGCTCTTTCAGTGAAAAATGAGAAACAAATTGTTAAAGTTGCCTGCACACTGTTTAATAATGGTTTAATAAGGATTAAAGTTTGTGAGTGTGTTAGCTGTCTAATGGTCTTAATTGATGATTTTGTGTGCTAACACCTGCAGGCAACAAAGCTCAAAAGAAATGCTGCCACCATTCATACTTGCTATGTGATCATGGATTACAAAGAATTTTAGAAAGGATTATTTGGACTTCTGGAAATGGGCTAGTGTCGTGGTTTAAGGCCCTCAGTAGCTCGCTCACTTATTCCCCCCTCTTTCTTCCTCCAGTCCCAGGGGGATGGGGAGGAGAATCAAAAGAATGCACCTCCCACAGGTTGAAATAAGAACAGTTTGGTAACTAAGGTATAACACAAATCACTACTGCTATCACCAGTAATAATAATAAGGCAAATACAAAGAAAGAATACAATAGCTCACCACCTATATACCCAGTCTGACCAAGCAGTGCACTCCCACCCTTCCGGGTCTCTGCTCTCTGTTTTTACATCCTGGGCATAAAGTGCTGTGGTATGGAATACCTCTTTGGTCAGTTTGGGTCAGGTGTCCTGTCTCTGCTTCCTCCTGGCCTCTCCTCCCTGGCAGAGCATGTGACTCAGAAAGTCCTTGGCCAGCCTAAACAATACCAAGCAGTAACTGAAGATACTGGTGTTATCAGCGCTGTTCTCATGCCCAAAATCAAAACCACAGCGCTGCACCAGCTACCCAGAAGGAGAAAAATGACTGCTACTGCTGAACTCAGGACAGATAGTCATTAAACAAGTTCCTCTTATATACCAATGTCCATGTTAAAAAATCATTGCATTCAGATCCTCTGTCCAGTGTCACTGTGTAAAGAAGTTGGTAGGTAACTTCAGGGGCAATGGAGAGGAAGGATCTCTCCTTATACATTTCCTAAGGCAGCTCTTGCTTCTAGGCTGTTTCTCTGGTCCTAACACCTTAACACTCATCTGATACCAGAGGACATGTGAAAATGTGATTCCACCTCTAGACTCTTACCTGGATGAACAAGTGAAAGCCTTGAAGCAGGGCTCTCTGCTGTGCTGGTGTGATTACTCAAAATTTTTTCCCCTTCACAGGTACTTTGTACCGGTTGGCTTGCCAAGAACTTTTCTGTAGCCTAAGGGGGAAAAATCTCTGGGAATAAAGCTTTCCCTGCTATAGTAGAGATTTTGTATGTGAAATTGGTATTTCCAAAACTAAACGTAGAAATGAAAAAATAAAGGAAAAAAAAAAAAAACACAACAATTCCCAATGCCCTGGAGTGAATCTAGCAAGGGGTCACTAAAATGATTAAGGGATTAGAGCATCTGACATACAAAGAGGGGCTGAGAGAGCTGGCTTTGTTTAGCCTTGAGTAAAGTCAGGGGGATGTCGGTGCATAGAAATAGCTGATGGGAGGGAAGGGGGGAAGATGGAGCCAGATTCACCTCTGAGGTGTCTGGTGAAACAAGAGGTAACATCCACAAATTGAAATACAGAAAATTCCACCAGAACATAAGGTGAAAACTTTTTTACTGTGAGGGTGGTGAAACACTGACACAGGTTGCTCAGATATTGTGGCATCCCACTCTTGGAAATATTTGAAAGCTGTCTGGTCATGGTTCGAGGCAACCTGCTCTGGCTGACTCTGCTATCAGCAGTGGGTTGGACTACACCTTCTCTAGAGGCATTTTCCAACATTAGTCTCTGCGATTCCAAGCCAAACCCCTTACAAACTATGTGCTAACAACCTGTTTATAATGATCTGAAAGGACACTGATATCTGCTTCTTATATCTCAAGAAGTGCTAAGAACAAATAGTGTTTGGTGAACAGACAATTTAGTCTGGATATTAAGGGACTAACCAGCACCTGTTTTATTCATTATAAAAGAAGAAAATATTCTTTATTCCAAATGCATAATTCAGTGCATTTGACTGTATCCTCTAACCTCATTTTTCATGTATTTTAGAGTAATGAAATATTGCAACTGTTTTAAAATGCAAGAGTTTTCACAGCATTCATCATAGTTGAGAAAGGGCTCGTCACAGGAACCTTGGGCCTCCACTGGAACTGAAGCCTGTGGGATCTGTGTTTGTGCTATGATGCTAACAATGGAATCATAAATATATTTGCAGCTTTACAATATGAGTTTCTAATGTCATTATCTAAAGTTCAACTATTCATGTAATCTGAACACATGCAAAAAGTGTGATTTTCTTCCCTTTTTGCCTGGCTTAAGGAACACTATACTCATTCATGTGAAATAAATAAATAGTTTCTTTCATTTACATATAGTTAAAGAATAGCACTACCAACCATTTCTGGAAATTGAGCTGCAGTTCTAGGTTTGTATCACACAAGTATTAGTTCTCCTGAAACTAACATTCCTTTATAGATGGAACGAGAGTGAAAACCATGTGAAAAATATTGAAGTCTGCAAGTGAATACACTGGGAAGTGATTTATCTCAGCAGGGAGAGAGATAAAATTTTTCCAGTTCTTGTCCGGAAATTGATAGTTTAATTCCATGGATAAGGCTCTGACATCAAACACAAACTGAAAGGAGGTGCTGCAAAAGGCTTTTGGGTGGGGACACCATGAGTCAATACTAGCGCAGGAGCAAATTTTGTCGTCAGTTATAACTATCTTACTCAATGAAGTGATATGAATAATGTTACATGGCCTTTCAGAAGTCAGAAGTACCCCTTTACAGCTGCTCTGTCAGTCTGGTGCTCAAAATATGAGCAAATATATCATCACAAATGACTGTGAAATAAGACTTATCAGATATATGTGTTTTGAGGTGTGTCTCTGATAGAGGTGGGGGCTGAGATAGAAAATATGCCTGAGCATCAAACAACCTAGAACATTTTGCAACAGAATGTGCTCAAGAAATATTACAAACCTCATGCTTTATCAAGTCGGTCTTGTTCCTAGAGGTTAAGACAGAGCTCTTGGAAGCACTAGGCTAAATTGACTGTTGATATAATTTAGTTTACTCAAGTATCTCCTTTTTGTAAACAACCAGCAGAAGACTGGAGGAGAAACCAGAGGCCTTATTTTCCTTATACAGATTTTGCATCGGTATTTCTTTTTGCTGAAATTAATTCATTTTAGCTTCACATCCCTAGAATGGAAAGGGTTGTGCCCTCATGTCACAGATCTCTTGGGTGTCTTTTCTGTTCCTATGAGGCAGCTTGTTTTGATATATCCCTTTCTCTTGTCAATAATTAATTATGCTACATGAGTTTTTAGTTTAGGATACTAATAACAGGATAAAAGCCCAGGAAATACACTGCTACTATTTTATCATGAACTTTGGTATGAAGATCTTTTTCTCTGTATTTGTTCATTGCTCTCACACTAGGATTCTGATTGGAGTAGTATTCATTGTTCTTATTGCACATGTTCTCAAAGCAAATGTAGTGGATAAATTTGATTCTTAGATGGGTACATATTTGTTATACAGTGACTTCATGTGAACTTAAATTCAGTTTTCCTTTAACTGAAAAAGTTGCCAGCTTTTTAACTGAAATATGTTGTCAATTATTGACATTGTTATGAAGAGGAAAAGACTGAAGCAGTGATTTGACATGTACTTTGTTTGCATTAAAGAGACATTTCTGTTTGCTAGCATAAAAATATTAATCTGTCCTTGAGCAATGTGCAATAAGCATATTGTAAAAGTACTTTTAATACCACAAAATGTTTGTTGGCTTTCTTCTGAGCATCTCTGCTACTATAAGTATGCACTTTTAAAGTCACTGTTTAGCTTTTTATGCATCAGTAATACTGATTTGCTTGTAGACATTAGTTGAATGGCATGGTTATAATACCATAGAAAGATCCACTCCATCTTCTGCTGGTGAAACTTGCTGCAAGTCCCTTACAAGAGCATTAGGATAGTAATGCTATCCGATGTTAGCTGGCATATGGCAGTCTTCCACATCCTCAATTTTTAGATTCTAGTTTTAGATGTTATGAAGAACAGCATTTGCTTTTTAAGATGTGATCATAGTGCTGATCGTACTGTTAAATTTTAAACACAGCCTTTTCCCATCATGTAAGCATTTTTGAGATTTCAGGGTTTTTTTATTCTTATTTTCAGAAATGTCAGAGTTGAAATCTCAAAAGAGGGCAAAAAGGAAATTAGGAACCAACCAAGAAGGAAAAGCTCTGATAGGTTTGAAATTTTTCAATGAGATGATTTGATAAGTTATTTTGATTGTGACCTTTTCTTATTTTACCATTTTAAGCATATGATAAGTTTCTAAAAGAAAAGTGTCTTCAAACCGAAGAACTGAAATTTCATTTAGAAAAATATCAGAATAAGACATCTTGCAGCTTAAGTGGTTGGGGGTATTTTTGAGCATTTCAAGTCCTGGAATACACTGTATGGTGCATTTCCTCCAAGCAGTTTCACTTTAGACAACTTGGAGCTCCAATTATGTGGCCTAAGGTTAAAAACCCTTGGTCATACTGTTAGGTCCATTTCCTTTAATGATATTACTTGGCCAAAGGGCATAGTTTGTGTCAGTTTTTGGACTGATTGTCTGCAACCCACCAGTACCAAGGGAAATATTGCTGTAACTAAAGACTTACTTTATAAGAGTGAGGATTTTAGTTCTGAATCCTTTGAAGATAAGGGAAAAAGTATTTTCAGCCTCATTTGTCTCTTATCTACATCTGCTGCTACCAGGCATTGTGCTTAAAAAAGGAATATTTATGAGGCAGTAATTCTCAGAAAACACCTTGATTTTCTGCTAGGTGAATTACTCAAGTGAGGAGCTGCAGTTTCTGAATTCAGGGACCTGTGTTTTCTGTGGAGCTGCAGTGGGTTAACCTCAGCTAAAGGCCAAACTCCCCTACTCAGGGGGCAGGTTAAAAAATAGCATGAGAAAGCTCATAGGTTAAGATAAAGTCAGAGAGATTGCATGCCCGTTACTGTTATGGGTAAAACAGTCCCAGCCTGGAGAAAATTCATGGAAAATTATTGCCACTGAAAATAGGCTTGGGTAGCAAGAAACAAAGACAAACAGTAAACTGCCACATTTCCTTTCCATCTTCCAGACTCAACTTCAGTCCTTCACTGCAGACTTCTCCAACCACCCATGAGCAGTGCAGTAAGAGATTGGGTTTACAGTCAGTCCACAACAGATCCTCTCAAGCTTCTTTTTCCATCTGACACTTTTCTTCTGCTATAGTGTGGGTCTTTCTACAACCTGCAGTTCTACAGGAAAAAATCATGCTCCATCATGAGGTCTCCCCAGACCACAGTTCAGATCTCTGCTCCAGTGTAAGCTCTTCTAGGGCTGCAGGGGAATCTCTGCTCCAGGACATGAAATTCACTCTCCATTTCTATTGCCTTATTACTGGCACTGCTGTCACCCACTCTCCTCTACCTGTCCAACATCCTTGACCTTATATATGTTATCACAGATGTGTCACACATGACTGATGGGCTCAGCTGTGTCCTGTGGTGTTCTGATGGAGCTAGCTGGAATCAACTGTGTCCCCTGCATGGGCAGCCCCAGGCTCCTCCTGCTCCTCCCTGTATCCCCTCTGCTACTGCATGTATGGAGGGGACTTGGGTACAGTTCTTGTTGAGCACATTAGTTTGCAAAAGGTATTAGAAATGTTTCTCATAAACAAATCCCAGCCTATTTTGAGTTAGCTCCTTTTCAGAGTACAAACATGTTGCTATCAATTAGTATTCCCTCATCTTATCTTCTTGCCTCTGCAGCTGTTTTAAGTTACATCTTGATAGGGAGCTTTTTTTGTGTTGCAAACAAGTTTGTTGTTATTTATTGCAGTATAAATAAAGCCAGGTATGTAAGAAATGATCTCTCAATTTAAACATTTACTTTGAGAAAAGTCTATGAAAACTTGTAATTTAAGGAATATCATTGGGAATAAAAAGAAAAATATCTAAATGAAAATTTGCTTTTCAGCCCTGAAATTGGGCTGCACAAAAATTATTTATCATCCCCATGCCCAGCAGTGTTTCTGAAGGGACATAAAAGTTAAGGATTAGTATCCAGAAAGCCTTCTGAACAAAGCTTATTACATTTTCTTCTTCTCTGTATTTCACAAAGGCAGACGTGTAACTTGGTTCAGGTTGAGGTTATATATCTTACAAAAATGATGCAATAGTTACAGTCTCCTATGATGTTATCATAGGTGGATATACAGTGTGGCGTAACACATCCTGTGTTTTTCAAGGGGTAAGTCTAATTTCCAAAAGCAAAAATAAACCTAAAATAGCATTAAATCAGTAAAAGTCTAATTGCTTGGGGACAGTTTGCGTGATCAGATTATATTATGTCACTTCTTTTTAGATCAGTCTCTTGTAAGCAAACAGAAATTCTTTGGCATCTGAATATTTCCCTGTGGCAGTCTGCTAAGAAAAACATGAGATCTCCTCGACATCGCTTTTCCTGCTAGCTGCTCCCTGATTTATTTGCAGTTGCAAGGATTGCTTATCTGCTGAGATAGAGCAGCAAGAGCATGTGTGCCTGCCTGCTTGCTCTGTGCAGTGGGCCTATTGTTCTGTCACAGCTCCTGAGAGATTGCTGTAGATTGACCTTGGCAGGTGACCTTATCAGAAGTGGTTTTGCAAATACTGGTTTATTTCAATGACGTTCAAATTTCTTAGCACATTTAGGGTAGAATCCATGAGGATTATAGAATCATAGAATTATAGCATGGTTTGGGCTGGAAAGAAGATTCTAACTGCCTGTCATGAGTTAGAACACGAGCAGGGACACCTCACACTAGACCAGGTTGCTCAAGGCCTTGTCCATTCTAGACTTGAACACTGCCAGGGGTGGAGTATCTACAACTTCCTTGGGCAGCCTGCAGTGCCTCAACATTCTCACTGTAAAGAATTTCTTCCTTATATCTAAATCTCCCCTGTTTAAATTTGAACCTGTTACCCCTTGTCCTATCACTACAGTCCCTAACAAAGAGCCCATCCTCAGCATCCTTATAAACCCCCTTCAGATACTGGAAGGCTGCTATGAGGTCTCCACTCAGCCTTCTCTCCTCCAGATGGAACAGCCACAACTTTCTCAGTCTATTCTCATATGGGATGTGCTACAGTCCCTGATCACCCTCATGGCCCTCCTTTGCACTTGTTCCAGCAGTTGCGTATCCTTTTTATGTTAAGGACACCAGAACTGCACACTATACTCCAAGTGAGGTCTCAGGAGAGTAGAGGGGCAGAAGCACCTCCCTCGACCTGCTGGTCATGCTCCTTTTGATGCAGCCCAGGATACAGTTGGCTTTCTGGGCTGCAAGAGCACACTTACGACTCATGTTAAGTTTCTCATTGACACCACACCCAACTCCTTCTCAGCAGGGCTGCTCTGAACATCTCTGCCTGGCCTGTAGCTGTGCCTGGGATTGCTCCAACCCAGGCATAGGACCTTACACTTTGCTTTGCTGAACTTCATGAGGCTGGCACTGGCCTACCTCACAAGCATATCAAGGTCCCTCCGGATGGCATTGCTTCCCTGCAGTTTGTCAAAACACCACATTATGACTCCAGGTTGCTCTGGTGGCGGTTTTGTATTTCTACATTATTGTTTTTCATTCTCTAAGGTCTTGTGCTGTCTTCTGCATCTCTCAAGACAGAGATGGCTCTGCCTGCAAAAAAGAGGGAGTCACTGCTGCTTTTCAAGAAACATGAAACTACGTAAATGTGCATTTAGAGTCATATGTAAACATGGCAAATATTGATTATAAAGCATACCTTCTTTGTCAGTATAATACATGCCGGTATGTCATCATTGTTGCAAGCTTGCAAGGTGTTCATATGAACATTTCTCTCCAATTTAGCTTCCCTGTAGATGATGTTAGATCTATATAAGAATATTACTTTCCTTCATTATAGTCTGAAAATTTTAGTATTTTTTTCTTAATCCATGTTTGAAACTATCAGGAAGAAGCTAAGGGACAATAAACTTGGAAATTTACCCATTAAAATAGTATTTTTTTAGTGAGAAAATCAGTAGAAAATAGATATTGTTCAGTATTCAGTAGAGTGAAGATAAGAGCATGAATGTGTTTCACAGAATAGCACAATATAACACCACTGAATCCTGAAGGAGCGAAGCATCTAAGCATACTTCCTTTCCAGATGCAGTCACATTTCCCAAGTACTTTGCAGCAAGTATGAGATACAGGCATCGTTGATGCAGTGTGGCAGTCTTCCTCATGTGGGAAGGAAAGCAGAAAGAGTAGAAATAGTAGAATAGTAGATTTTTTTAAATTTTCAGTTTATGATCTTTCTGGTGTTTTCACTCCCTGACAAAATTTATAAAGGGAAGATGTCAAAACCTAATACTTGATGGGACAAAGGAGGAGTTTTCTGGTTTTCTCAAGTGAAGGATAATAGTTGAAAGGAGGAAGCTTGAAAATGCAGCTTTCTGCTGTAAGGGAGCAGCAGAAGCAGAAACATTATAAAACTGTATTGACAGCCAGGCCTTTTCACTACTGACTTCTCCTTAGTTTTTAATGGAAGGTGATATGTCGTGTTCTAAGTTAACTCTGCTCTTTCTTGGCTTTGTGATGTTAATTCACTGGAGAATGACCACAAAGATCAGGAAATGAACAGATTCTTTTCATTACAAGTGATATATGCTGGATTGTGTCTGTGTTAAGAACAAACCAAAGATTTTGGCTAAAAGAATTTAAGAAATAGAAAAAAATATTTGTGGGTCACTTATTCTATATCTTTGACAACATAGGCTTTCCTTAAGAAACACTCCCAAATTTTACTCTAATTTCAGTGCCTAACATAATGAAACTTTCAAGTACTCTTCTTAGTTTTTACTGATAGAACTGCTTGAAGACAGCAGCAATATTTATTCCCATTCTGTCTATAGTCATGTATTTAACTCATGGAATTTATACTTAGAAATATTTTTATTGCTTTTGCTAATGTAATTTCCTTGCACAAAACCTGGATAGAAGGAGGAGCATTGAACTAATTCACTATCTATCTTGAAAGCTAAGATATATGGATTTAAATCCTTACTCTAAATCAGGCAGTGAACTGGATCTCTGGAGTAGTAGGTGAGCTGTTTACTGCTAGATGAGTGGAAGACAGCAACAGCTTGCTGCCTGGGCTGCTAGAGGGGACAGTCAGGTTTCTTCAGGCAAGATAGAACGACAAAGCAATGGTGAACAGTGCACTGCACCAAAGATAAGACATTAAGCAGCTTAGTGTTGTTGGAGCTGGAATTGTACGCTTGCCCAGCAGCAAAGCTGTACTGTTAGCCTTGGGAGTCTGGGCACCTATAGAAGGAGGCAGCAGATCAGAGCAAGAGTTTGAGGGTATAAATTTTGATCTTAAAAGACCTTAAAGTGTGAGTAGGAGGCAAAACTGTATATTATGTCTAAGAATTTTCTTTTCTCCTTCTTGGCCTCAATCAACAAACCCTTTCTAAAAACATCCCCTGAACTCCGTGAAGGAAATAACAGACCCCAGAAAAGGGTTTTATGATGTCCTCCAAGAGGAACAAAAAGATCTGTCTGTCACAGTCACTATGCTTCTATGAAGTTTCTTATGCTTCATACTCTCTCTGAAATCAGAAATTTGGCAAGGTCATTGCTCAGAATTTCAGATACAGGCATGTGGGGTTGAATTTCAAGGCAAGATGATATCAGCTTGGCCAGGGAACTCATGTACTGCCTACTTAATTCTTTTCTTTGACCATGCTCTCTAGGAGATGCAAAGAATTGTAATTATAAAGTAACAGATTGGTAAGAAATACAAGGAAGTTAAAAGAATGAAAAAAAAAACAAAAACGGAATTTGTGACAACCTTAGCTGTTACGAGTGAAAATTTCAATAAAACTTCAAGGTTCACATAGGAGTTTTCTAACTAATAGAGCAAGAAATCAATCTTTAATAAGCTGACAGCACCAATTTGATCTGTACTTGTAATATAACTGTTTTGTGTGGCTCATTATGTATTAAGGTCAGTACAGGTGGCTGCATTATTAATTTGGTGTGAGGGCTGGGAGGGTCAAATATTCAAGGGAGAAAAGAAACTGTTGAGACATTGTAGAAAAAGAAAACTAGAGATAGAGAAAAAATGTACAGTCACTCTTTCAATTTTAAAGAGTTCAAGACACTCTGTAAGCACTGTATCTGCAGTGAATTATGCAGATAAAACACAAAGCAAAATGTGATTTTTTTCAGCTCCCCATACTCAGAAAAAATTAACATATGGCTGATCCTTCCATTCAGCTAGGGTATCATATAGAACAGAGGGTCAGTGTAGATGGTTAAATACACCTGAGATAAAAAAAAAACAAGGAAAACTAAGCTGAGAATGATTTTGCACTTAACTCTGAGGCAAACTGTGCACTCTAGAATGGAACTCTAACCAAATTAAAGATGATGGGTCAATTTATACTTCTGCCAGGCCAGAAATTTCCCATAGGAAACTCTCTTTTGAACTCAAACAGGTGTTCAGATTCGAGTTAAACTTAGTGCTTGGTCAAAACCCAGAACAGCTCAAACAGGAGTTTTGCAGTCCATCTGACCATGCAGGCAGAGCTCTTGCAAAAGCAGGGCTCTGGTTTTGTTTTATTTTCCTCCCCAGAGGAAGAAAGCAAAATTTACTTTTTTCTCATTCTGCATCCCCAGCTGTTGGTTATCAAATCTATGTTGGAGAATTTAATGGATAAAAGTCTGTGGGGATTAACTTGATAAGAGGGTCATGTACATCAAACACTAAAATGCTGTTGTACTGCAATGGCTCAAAAAATCTTATCAGTAGTAACATATTAATAGTGGCACATTTTTTGTTAGACTTTACTGGAAAGGATGTAAACGGGCTGGGCATACTGAAGAGAACTTGACCCAGGCCCCTGCTTCTAAAGCGATAATTTCCTTTTTAGCTTGATAGCAGTTTCTTAGTTCCATACCTACTGAGCAGTTCAATTAAAAAAAAAAAAAAACAAAAAAAAAAACAAAACAGAGATATAAGAGGCTGAAGGGACTTGGAAATACAAGGCACATTATCAGTATTTTCTTGGGGCATGAGGTCAACAGTAATAGTTTAACTGGTGTAGCAACTGCCCCTTTTTAAAGAAGTGACTCACGCTTGAATGATAAAAATAGTCAAGTGTTAATTGCTGTTCCATATGGCTCTAACTTAAACAAAGGGTGTCATTCAAGGGCCACAGGATTGCCATGCACAGAGGGCCACATCACACAGGGTTCTGACCCTGCTCTGATTCAGGATAATGCCATAGAAAAGGCTGCTTATGTTTTCAACCTGGGATGCTGGTTATCTGCCAAGGGAAAAAGAATACATCAGCAAATGTGATAATGTAATTGCTAACATATTTTTTTCTTTCTTAGGTATCAGTTTCCTGGATCTGATGGTCTTGAGAAACACTGAACTAGTAGAATGAGATGGGAAGTGTTGGGTTATATTTAGGTACTTGTAACATTTAATCAGTTCAGTTATTAAAGTGAACTCCATAGAAAAGAAAGAATAATCAATCAAAATCAGAAAAAGTGATGACAAAACTCTATTTTACGTTTATTTTGACACTACAGTTTTCTGGACTAATTTTTAAGAATGATTTTAAATTATTTACAAAGAATTTTAGAATGATTTACAAAAAAAATTAAAATTATTTAGAAACTTTCTTTAAACTTTGAAGACTTCCACTTGAGCTTCTGTTAAGCTCAGGGGCTGCAGGCCAAGTATTTGCTCAAGGTGCTTGATCAGGCCTTTTGCTTTATGGAATGGTATTTCAGACTAACTGCAGGCACTGGACCTTCAGCCCATCTCAATGCCATTGTTTTCCTGGAATAGAAAGGAAACCTGGCACTGATGCCTGTGGTTAAATGTAATGTTTAATATCAGAAATGAGAGTTGAAGATGTTCTGGAGATAAGCAGGCATGTAATTTAAAAGTAAGAACCACAGCAACTCAAAAAGTTGTAATCCTGCTTGCAAGTACAAAAATGTTTACAATCACTGATATGTTTTCTCATGTGTCTTGATTTTGCATTCTTAAATTTCCTGGACTAATTTTATGTTCCCCAGTTTTATTTTGTGAATGGTTTATGTAAAAAGAACAGCTGTTCTCCAGATATTAAGACGAAATTCTTATCACATCATTTTAGGAGTTTCATGGGCATCAATCAGGTTGCCCACAAAAATGGATGAAAAGTGGTTTTATGTTGATTGCTATAGGACTGTATTATTTTTTTGTGGCTTGTTAGCTTTAAGTCTAATTTAAACATAAATCATCTTATTGATCTTATTTTTAGTATATAGATGATGATTTCTTCTGTCTTTTCAGAAAACATGGAGCGTTTGTAGTACAAGAAAGAACGCAGTGTGGCTTTTAAGTTACGTATATCTGGACAAAAACGTTGTAAGCCTTTTGAAGTCTCAGAGAATCAAGGGGCATTAACACAGTCAAATGGTGACAGCTGTTTATCATCTTCACCAGGTCTTAAATTCTAGTGGCACAGAGAAACCACTGATGGATTAGCTGGTTATCAAAAGTAGCTTTGCATGCACTGGAAAGCTAATGAGGGTAACAGTAGTATTTTAAATTCTGCACTTCAAAGAAAACCAGCTCTGTAACAAATTCGTGTATACGTGGTTAAGTTCTAAGACATCAGAATAATACATAGCATTGCAATTGTTCATCTTCTGAACAAATGTAAACAGCAGAATACTGACGGGAATATAAGCAGTACGTCAGCTAATATAAACTCAATTATATTAATATAATATTTAAGAAAGCAATGTTTATAGCAAAATATGTGTGCAAGATTACAATGTAATATTTATGCTTATGCATCTTATGAAAGTGGAACAGAAGTGATATTTTAAAACTTCTATGAGGGTTGAATCCTCTTCTAAGGAAAATAGTTAAAAACTCATTATTGCATACAGCAGCGTTTACTGAGCAGTGTTTTTGTTACTGTTCTATACACCTAGTTTTGAGAGCTTGGTGTAATCCTGATTAAGCAAAGAGGCTCAAAATCAGATTATACATCTGGTAGCAATTAGATGGAACAGTTACCACCAGGGATGTATTTCCGCTGGAAAAGGAAAAAAAAACAAACCCACATTCTATGGTATAATTAAGCCACAGTTAGATGTATTTCTCCTGTCCTTAAACTATATTCGCACATATAACTTTTGCATAGCCCTTTGATCATCTTGACCAAATGACGGAACAAAAGGAGGAATTAATGGCAGGAGATAGTTGATGAGTAGACCCAGAAGGTGAGTGGTAAAAGTTCCATTTTAACATATTTAAAATTTATATCACTAAAGGATTTAGTCTGGAGGATAACCCTACACTGATAAGAGGATAGATGACTTACATTCACCACCCACATTTTTATTTTATGCGTTTCTGCGAGTCTCTTGAGCAATCCAAATCAATAGTAAATTACGTAAATTACATAAATTAAATTTTTAAAAGGTAAATAGTGTTTAAAATTAATATAAGAGAACTTGCTGAATGAGATGTTAGATACTCTTCTCTGAACAACAGCTACCTAAGATGAACTGGTCTGGTGATTAACATTAGCTGAGATTAAGCAAATGGATTATGATGTTTTTTCTAGTTGAGCGCACTTGGAATACAACTAAGGATGTTAATTTCATATGGCATAAACAATCACATGTACAATTTATAAATCTGAAAGCAAGCTAACTACTCGTTTATATACATAGGATGTGACTGTGGGTGAGTATGATGAAACTATATGTAGTATTTATAAGCTAAATAGTATTAGACATAATCTTATATATTTAGAATGAAACATTCCACCTAGTGTCTTCATAAAATTGACTATGTGCATGAACTTTGATTGAGTGGTTTTGCTTATGAGGGTATGGGCAAAGGGGTTCAATTCTGATTTTTTTTTTTTTCTTGAAGATAAGATTCATTATATTGTAAGTGTCAAATTATCTTACATTCTGTATCATGTAATGTAAGCTATTTCCTCATTGTAGCTTAAAATCATTGAAGCACAGTTATTGATACTATTTAAGATAAAATGAAACTATTACAGTGCAATGACCTGTAGTATCAAACAGTAACTTCTACAATATGATGATTATTCACGTGTTGAAATGTTTTCTATTTGTAAGATGCAATTAGAAGATATATGAAAGATGCCATTTCCACTATTAAAATCAAACTAAAAAATATTCATGCACGGTGTTCTATGCAACTCTCAGTTCTCTTCCAAAACTATCTGGTTTATCATTAATGATTATGTGTTGTAAGAAAAACTTTTTTATCTTAGGTACTTTTGTGAATTCAAATTATTTCATGTTTATAATTAAAATTGTCTTTCTGTTTGCATGTGTATTCTCTCTTTGTTTTGTATTTTGTTACTTCCACAGTGTCATGACTCAGTGTAATAATTACGTGAAGTGCATTGTGTTTTATTCAAAAGCCATTATTATCAGTAATTTCATGAGAAAAATCCATCTTGTAAATATCTCTTATGAATAATCATATGGGTAGATGATATTCCACTTCATTTTCATAAAGGTTGAGAAGCTGTAGTACAGAGAAGTTGAGGAGCTATGTCTATTCATTTCTGTTTCTGGCCATGATGATTACTTAACAGATTTCTCCCCTTTCCCAGAGATCCTGGATTGGACTCTCTTAGCGAGCTGAAGTTATCTTGCCAGTTAAATGTAGAAACCCAACATTCAGTTCATGCATAAACTTTACTACTGTCATTGATGCTTTCATTGGCATAGAATATTTCCTCTGCAAATCAAGTAGAAAATTTTGTGTTGCAGCTAGCAATAAAAATGCTCTTATGGATTTCCTCTAGGAATAAGACGCTGTAAGAAGTTGCCTGGAGAAGTTGTGGATGCCCCATCCCAGGAAACATTCAAGGCCAGGTTGAATCAAACTTTGAGCAGCCTGGTCTAGTGGAAGGAGTCCCTGCCCATGATTCTGTGATATAGAATCATATCTGTTCATAGAGTCATAGTCTATGAATATCAGTGTAAACAAAATGATGCATGAAAGATAAAATGGCTGATTCAAATTGTGTCCTTAGTCTTAACTCACCTGTCAACCTCTCAGTTTAGAAAAGTAATGAAAATTTAGGCAGCTAATGAATGCATGTGTCAAAAAAAGATGATCAAATTCAGCTTTCAGTAATTTTAGTTGAAGTACAGCTTCTCCTTAACAAAGAAAGTAAACCAATTAATTAACCATCATGGACAGGGTTATATAAGTTGTTGCAGCAAAGCCTGAAAATGTTCTCCTGCAACTCTTTAATTAAATATGTAGAGATTTTCAATTTATTTGTATTTTTATTTATTTAATGGAATTGTGATAACATAAATCAATCTTTGTGTACATCATCCTACTGCAGATCCGTTTGGTTATTTTTCAGTTTTAGCACTTAATGAGCGTACAATATGCAGCATAAATAATATATTAAAAGAAGATTTTTTTTTCCTGTCCTCTGATCATTGTTCAAAATAATGAACATTTTAAAAGTTATTAATGCTAGTGAAAGCAAAACACCCAAGCTGAAAACAGTGCATTATTGGGAAAGCTGTAAGAACACAAGAACACAGTAAGAAAAAATCTTGTCAAATACGCCTTTACTTGAACCTTGTCTGTCTTGAAAAGTCACATTTTCTCGTCAGTTTCAGAATTGATGTATGTAGTAGTGAAATAGTGAAAATGTTGCTCTCCATAGCTTCATTAGGAAAAATATGTAGTAGCCAGACAGTTTATTCCATTAGTTGATATGGCAGTTACATCAAGGTGACATTGTCGATGAACTAATTTATATAATTTTGATGACAAACATTCTCTGAGGCTGCTCTATTGCTTTCCAGTAAAACTCTACTAAAACTCGTTCCTTGAGGCTGATCAGCTGACTAGCCATTTCTATCCTGTATTCCTGTGTTCCAGTCAAAGCAAACCAATCATTAAGATAAAACAATTATTTTATTCATTTAAAGGGGTTTTATTGTAGTATCTGTATGTAGACTGAATTCAAATGGAAAGATTGTAGTGAGTATTTTCAAGCATGAACACTTGCTATAGTTGTCAGAACTAATCTGTATTTTAGAAGACTGGTATTTAAATGTTTTAATTTTAAGGCTACTTCTACTGAAGAATATAAGATTTCTTTTTGCATTTTATAAGGGTTTTAAAGACATTTCTTTTACTAAAAAAGACTTTTATGATCAATAGTTTTACCCTCAGTGTGAATGCAAATATTGTAGCAGTTCACGTATCATGAAATACAAAACCTGTAATAGAAAAACAAATGGGTTGTCAATTTATGATGTAACTTAATTCTAAAACATACTTCTTGGGTCTTTTTCTGCAACAATTTTCAGTGTAGAAAATCTGGAGCCTTTTCTCAACTCCAATGAATTTGCCCTGGTATAAAACGAGTATATGAGAACAGAATGATTTGTATTGTCTTTCAGTTCAGTTATTTTGAACTGAATGTGGCCCATGCCTAGGCACAGGCTTCTGCCTATTAATAAAGATTTTTCTAACAGCACAAATATAAAGTATTGTCATTAGCTTCATCCTCAAGAAAGAAAACTGGACTGACCGCATATCTTCTTCTAAGAAAAGGTTTCTTGTACCAAAATGATAAGAGATTTGAAATTACACTGGAAGTTTTGGGAATACTTGTAAATTGATCTATGCTAACTTAACCTGACAGTACTGGAGTCTTCCTGGAATTTAGAGGTAACAGCTTGGATCCATCTAAATCCAATGATTTTTGGCACAACTTGCTGCTGCTGGTTTCTCTTTCTATACATTTCAAAATTAGGACCATGTTATTACTAGTCATAAGAAAAGTTTTACACCCATCTCTTCTTTCTTCCAGATTGCTGTCAAAAT
>JASSUY010024762.1:29922-49889 GCA_032466535.1 Forpus xanthops
CTACTAACCTTTGGGAGGGAACTCAAAGAGCGGGACTCCTCACATTGCCATGAGAATATGCCGATATCTGAAATTCATAATGGTTTATGTCTGCATGAAAATGAAAAGTCAGTTGAACCTTGGATTTCAAAGGACAGTGAAAATTCCGAAGAAGCTCTAAAACTGACTAGGGAATTAGAAACCTCTTTTGATATACAGAAATGTCTTTGTAATGAAACAGGGACTTTAGACTTGAGTGCTCTCCAAACACAGCTGGATAGTCAATATGCCAATACTAATTCAAGTACCTGTAGCCTTGCATCAGCTATAAAGCCACATGAAAGAAAGGAAGAAATACCTGATAGCCTATATAAAATATCTCAAGATGAAAATACTAATACATCATTCACTAATGAAGAGTCAGAAACTTCAGTAGAGCCTAACTCAACAATTTATAGCATAACTTCTAATGATAAACATAATATTTTAGATCAAGATACTTCTGAGTTAGAATGTGAAAAAGATATGAGTGTTTCTACTGTGACATGTACAAATGATAAAAGTGAAGATGAGAAAATTGATCCCAAGTCAACAGGTAATGACAAAACCTCAAATAACCAATTTAAACTTGCCACTGAAACCTCTGTAGAATATAATAATGAAGATTATTCTGTACAGGAAGACAAAGAAGATGCAGAAACTGGTGAGGAAACCTCTGAGAGGTTATCTACAGTCTCTCCATTATCATTTTGTTATGAATCAAAGCAAATTACAGAATGTGATATGAGCGAAGCAGAACAGAGACTGCAAGTAGAAGAACCAGAAAATAAAATGTGTTTAGACACGTCTCAAGTAAAAAAGTGCTTAAAAAGTCCTCCTACTTCAGACTGGTCAGATTACAGACCAGATACTGAAGAAAGTGATTATAACTTCAGAGCATCCAGTGAACTTACCAATGAAAGTGGGGAGGAAGCAATGCTCGAAAAACATTATAACACTGGCTATGTAAAAAGAACTATTGAACGACTTTATGGCAACACAGAAGCTTCATTTAAACCTGACTTTCACAAAGGGTTTCCTTATATGTTGAAAATATTTCAAAAGGACACTGAAGAATTCCACTCTGCAGTCGTGGATAAAAACATTCATTTTTCTCAAGAGCCGACGTCTTGTTCTGGTGAGAAATTGTCACATTCTTCACAGCTATCAGAAGAATTTGCAGTAAACATAAACAAAGATGACACTATATTGAGACAAGTGAATACTTCTTTATCAACACCACAACCTACCCTTAACATAGAAGAGACAAGTTATACTATTGACTGTTCAGGGGAATCTCCAAAGCAACATCGTCAACCTAGTGTACCAGCTAATGAAGATGAAGGAATATTGATAGATAAAGGCAAATGGCTTCTTAAAGAAAATCATTTGATAAGAAGATCACCACCAGAACGGGTTGGAATGTATGGTAATTTGGATACAACATCAACAGACACAGTCCTTGATACTAACAGTGAAGATGTTCCATACTCACACTTTGGCAATCTGAATCAATACCCAGACCTCAATGAAAACTCTTCTTCGGAACTTGAAGACATGGCTAAACCCTCTGAAAATTTTTGCAGCTATTTCAATATGCCTCATAATAGTGATTCAGACCCCTTTCAAGATGACTTAAATACAAAAAGCAAACCTATCTTCAATGGTAAGATCGCTTCCCTTCCTGCAGCAAAGAAAGAAAAGAACAAACCATCTTTTGCACATTGTTCCACACAGGCTGATACCAATTTTTCACCTTTTGCATCTGCAGAATTTAGATTGCCTGACAACAAGGTACGTCCACTGGAACAGCCTTTAAGTGACGAACCCATACAGTCCCAGCCAACTGATGCTAGTAATGTTAACAGAAGTGATCCTCAGGAAGAAGATTCTCTGGATAAACTCCATGCTATATGTGGCCAACATTGTCCAATACTGATGGTGACAATAACGCCAATTAATGAGGAGCAGAGAGGGTATGCCTACCAAAAAGCATCTGATATTGAGAACCAGCTGAATCCATGTTTTTTGGCCAAAAAAAGTGAACATTTACAATGGTCAGGCAAAGATTTAGTAACAGACAAAAATAATCATGTGATTCTGAAGAATAAATGTATCAATAAGATTGCCAATAATATTTTTAATAGGTTTTATGCAAATAACACCCTAGATTTTATTAGTAACTTTGGAATATTTATATCATCAACTCTGAAAGTCACAAGCTGTTTAGAGAAGTTACATGCTACAGAGGACATGAATGTAAAACCCATGGAAGTCATCAAACGTCAAAGTAATGTATCCAAACACATACCCAGTGATCTTGTGATAAGCACAAATAGTGAACTACCCAATAGAAAGCAAAAAACATGCCAAACTCCAAGAATAAGCCAAATTCATATTGTTGGAGAAAAATATTCTCCTAGGTTGGCAGACCCAGTGGAAACCTGTCATTCTGAAACATTTCTGAAGTGTAACACTTCTTTAAATAATATTGAATACAATACATATGAGAATCTGAAAAATGAAAATTCCTTTCCTCCAGAAGAAGAAGAAGAAAAAGAAGAAGAAGAAGAAGAAGAAGAGGAAGAAGAGGAGAAAGAAGTTTGTTTTTGTACAATGGATAATGGAAAGAGTAAATATGTGAAAGACTTACAATAGAGACCTTAGAATTTCTACAATATTAGATTAGTGAAAACATCTTCAGAAAAAGAATAATAAATCACAAAGTAAACTGCTGAATGACACACCTAGGAAAAATCTTAATATGAATACAGCCCAAACCTAGATAAATATAAATCACAGTTGTATATCATTGCTGAAATGCATATGATTACTTAGAGTTTTATGGGAACCAACATAGGTGGAAAAGCTATTCTTCTAAAACAGCGATTTCTTGGTTAAAAGGTTTTTCCTTGAAATGTTATCTATTTAGTGATATTCAGATATATACCAAGATCGGATTTGTAGAGAAACAACTACTGCTTGTTAGAACAGAGAACTTCACTTTGAAATACCCACATGAGTTCTAAGATAAGATTCCTATATTTTGTGACGTTTAAGAGAGGGTTTAAGAACTGCCTTTCACTAGAAATGTTTTTTTCCAGAATAAAATCAAATGATACATTTAATTTGAAGTGAAAAGAAAGAAATACTATTCGAATGCTGCAATACATTGAAAAGTAGGAAACAGAAGTCATGTTAATTTTATATAGATAAACATTATAAAATTGCTCTTTCAGTTTTTAAAGGCCAACTTCGAAATATTTATGTGCAGAAAGAGATCTTTCAGTCTGTATATAGGATCATCCAGACCTCAAATGAAGTTTGTGTGTTTTACCGAGCAGATGCTAAAGGAGCGCATTCACTGACACTGGGATTCCACAGGAACTGAGGAAGCAGACTGTATCAGTGAACTTCCTGACTGCCATGATCCCTTCTGAGGCAGTACAGCTTACTTTCTCAGATTTTTCTGCATACACTATGAGTTTTAGTTGTGTATTTTTCTTTAATCTCTGTACTTTTAAGGTGATCCTTGTCTTTTTTTTTTTTTTTTGTAAATATGTCATATTATAAGAATCCAAGGCATGTGTAATATGTTTCAGGCTCTTTCAAGCTGTTATTAGAATCAGTTTGCATACCTGTTTACAACATTTTTTAATATTAAATATGTGTAGTAAGCACTTACGGTTTACAAATTTCAGTAAATGATTTTAAATACAAAATTGGAAATATTTAATGTGTGCTGTTATTGGACAGAGTATTTCAGTCTGTTTTTGGATTTTAATCCCTAACACTGCCTAGTACTTAGCTTCAATGTCACTGAAGTCAGAGGAACACCTGAAGAAGGAAAGGGCTATTTTTTGAGTTAGAGAATGGAACTTTGGCCATTCTGTAATCTTGGAGGCTGTGTGTGGACTAACTGTCATGTACATGCTGCTATAAGCCCTGGATCATGATCCTTTACTTATCCAGATTGGGACCTAATTAAAAGATGACACAAATCCCTTCTGGCCCAAATGCTTTGGCTGTCTCCTTGTGAGACAGAAGGCACGTGGAGGGGAAGCAGGAGTTAGATCTGGAGCAAAAGGGGTTTTGCAGTACAAATAGGAGACCTAGAAGCTCTTTTCAGTACTTTTTAGACATCCAGTGGCAGATATATATTCCCATAAATAACTGTTATGTTTCTGTTGTTTGAAGCAATGTATTCTATGTAATAAACTATCATTACAACCCTAAAGCAACAAGTATCATCTAATATATTTTATACCAAATAGCTGCATGTTATTCCTTGTGCTGGCCTGATTTCTGATGTTTTTTCCTCCATCTTTACGGTTCTTTTCAGCATCCTCCTTTGGATGTTTTAGAACAGCTCCAGATAAGGAGTCTCAATGTTTTTTTTTTTAACTTTTTCATGTCAATACAGAAATAAAACCTATGTTTGGAAAATTAAACTTGAAATTACTAAACTCCAACTAAATGCCATACTGCATTTTGAGTACCAGTCTTCTATGCTGTAAATAGTATCTAAATGTTAGATAGGCAAATTAACAGCTATATATATGTCTCCACCAATTGCAGTCTTTCTGTCAGATTTGTGATGCTGTGGCATCTTGTGCTTTACTCAGAGAACTTAAACTTTTTCAGATTAAGGTTCAAGAACTTCAGGAATTTTTAATTGGTTTTTAATCGGGAAGAAAACTAAGTGCTCAAAAGATGACATGTGGGGTACTGCCTGACGTTACAATCAGCAGAGACCACAGCAAGTGATGAAATGCTTGTTATAATAACTGCAAGACGTGCTTCTGATTTCAGTACGCAAACTGAAAGAGAAAGAATAAAATGGTCAGAACAGGACAGGACAAAAGGTTGACATACTGTCATAGCATTTACAGATTCATTAATTGTTCAGTGAAGATATAGACTATTAATTGGTTGAGAGATTGATATATTCCGATAAAATAAAATTGGTTCCATTAGGACTGGAGAAGGCTGAAGAGAGGACTTCACAATGCTGGTGACTAGAGCAACATGCTGCTTGATAGGAAGAACACCATGACGAGTAATATGAACTACTTTACATAGGTAGCTTAACTCTACAAATTAATTGCAAAAAACATAGAATCTTTCTGAATAAGTCAGGATAAAATGACTTATTCAGTGACAAGAATAGATAACAGGAAGCGATTCCATAGGTACACTGCAAATAAAAGACAGACTAAGGACAACATGGGCCCCCTCCGGAAGCTATCAGGAGAACTGTTTACCCTGGATTTGGAGAAGGCTGAGGTTCTTAATGACTTCTTTGCCTCAGTCTTCATTGGCAAATGCTCTGACCACACCATCCGAGACTTGGAATGCAGATGCAGGAACTGTGAGAATGAAGACCCTAAGCCCAGTGTAGGAGAAGATCTGGTTCGAGACCATCTTAGGAACCTGAACATATACAAGTCCACAGGACCTAATGAAATCCATCTGCAGGTCCTGAAGGAGCTGGCAGATGAAGTTGCTAAGCCACTGCCCATCATACTTGAAAACTCAAAGCAGTCAGGTGAAGTTCCAGATGACTGGAAAAAGTGAAATAAACCCCCCATTTTCAAGAAGGGGAAAATGGATGACCAGTCAGCCTCACCTCTGTGCCTGGCAAAATCTTGGAGCACATTTTCCTGAAAGGCATGTTGAGGCACATGAGAAACAATAAGGTGGTTGTTGACAGCCAGTATGGCTTCACTAGGGGGAAATCCTGCCTGACCAAATTGATGGCCTTCTATGATGGGACTACAAAACTGATGGACAGGGGTAGAGCAGTTGATGTTATCTACCTGGACTTGTGCAAAGCGTTTGACACTGTCTCACATGACATCCTTGTCTCTAAGTTGGAGAGACATCAATTTGATAGGTGGACCACTTGGTGGATAAAGAACTGGCTGAATAGCCGCACACAGAGAGTTGTGCTCAATGGCTCAGTGTCCATCTGGAGATCAGTAACGAGTGGTGTCCATCAGGGATCAGTGTTGGGACCAGTCTTGTTCAACGTCTTTGTTGGTAATGTGGACAGTGGGATTGAGCACGCCCTCAGAAAGTTTGCCAATGACACCAAACTGTGTGGTTTGGTTGATATGCTGGAAGGAAGGAATGTCACCCAGAAAGACCTTGACACACTTATAAAGTGAGCTGATGCCAACCTTATGAAGTTTAACCAAGACAAGTGCAAGGTCCTGCAGCGGGGTTGGAGCAATCCCAGGCATAGCAATAGGTTGAGCAGACACGAAATTCAGAGCAGCCCTGCTGAGAAGGACTTGGGGGTGTTGGTCAATAAGAAACTTAACATGAGCTGGCAGTGTGCTCTTGCAGCCCAGAAAGCCAACCGTATCCTTGGCTGCATCAACACGAGTGTGATCAGCAGGTCATAGAATCATAGAATAGCTATGGTTGGAAAGGACATTACAATCATCTAGTTCCAACCCCCCTGCCATGGGCAGGGACACCTCACACTAAACCATGCCACTCAAGGCTATCTCCAACCCAGCCTTCAACACCGTCAGCAATGGAGAATTCACAACTTTCCTGGGTATCCCATTCCAGTGCCTCACCACCCTCACAGTAAAGAATTTCTTCCTCAGATCCAATCTAAACTTCCCCTCTTTAAGTTTGAACCCATAACCCCTTGTCCTCTCATTACAGTCCCTCATGAAGAGTCCCTCCTCAGTATCCCTATAGGTCCCCTTCAGGTATTGGAAGGCTCCTATGAGGTCTCCATGCAGCCTTCTCTTCTCCAGGCTGAACAGCCCCACCTTTCTCAGCCTATCTTCCTATGGGAGGTGCTCCAGTCCCCTGATCATTTTCATGGCCCTCCTCTGGACTTGTTCCAATAGTTTCATGTCCTTTTTATGTTGAGGACATCAGAACTGCACACAATACTCCAAGTGAGGTCTCAGGAGAACAGAGTAGAGGGGCAGGATCACCTCCCTCATTCTGCTTGATCCTTTCCTACCCTAACTATTCTATGATTCTATGTGCAAAGAACAGGATACAAAACAATTCAACAGACATTCAAGAGCATTATATATATGATACCAATCTTCGAGATTCAGTTCAATTTTTGTGTTGCCCTTATTAAAAAATAAGTAAATAAAAAAGACCAACATAGCACAGCTCACAGTCCCAGGATGTTTCAGTTTGTCTAGTTTAGCCCCTCATTATCTATCAATAAAATCAAACGTTCTCTCAACTTTTTCTCCTACATAAACAATTCTACATTTCCTCCATTCATGATTGTCTTTCTCAGACCCTTTCCCAGACCCTTTCATAATTCAGTATTTATTTATTTTTTTATTTATAGTTAATAGAATTTCATGCAGTATTTGAAAGGTTCTCTTTCCGGACTCAGGGACACTGACAGTAAAATTTAGCTACTTAGAAATCTCTCTCCTGCATCTTAGAGTTACTTTGATGACTGACTACTTTTTTTAACTGATAAAAGCCCTATTCATGGCATTAAGGTTCAATAGTATTTTTAAAATGCATTTCCCTCTATTTTGTGTAGTTATATATTATCCTTTTACTACCACTCTGGATTTTCTGATCCTCTTATACTTTGACAGTTCTTAACAACTGTGCCATAGAAATTACCTACTTTACACAGTATATTGAAGAAAATATAAAATCCAGATAAATTCCAGCACTGATTCCAGAGAAAGTTACTAGTATCCGTATAAATGAATACTTCACATTTTGGCACAAATATGTTATTTCCCATCTAGATAGTTTTTTTGTTTCTCTACTGTCCTGGGATAATCCACTTCTCCATTTTGGCTACAGGTTTCTCATATAACATTTGGATAGATTAAAGCTACTGTAATTTTCTTGTGTATAAATATGAATTGTTGTCATCAGGGAGGTCAGATACTTGAACAATGCAAGTCTGATACCTTGTGCCGTGTATCTGCAGTAAACTGATGCTAGTATTTTTTTCTGTTTAGCCATATATATTGGGAGGTAACTATCCATTCGTTTAAAATTGTTCAAAAACATTTTACCTAGTGTTGCTTTGGTGTAAGATACATGGGCGCTGATACTATAGCTGCACATTCACAGTAGTTTCAGAGAAGTGCTGCTGTAAGAGTATCTCTTTAAAAGTGAGTAGTGGTCTATACTCCTGATTTTTCATGACAATAATGCATTTTAGATGTGTGCTCTTAAACAATGTAACTTCTCTCAGATTCTGTCTCTGTCTTTTAAAATTTTCACACTTTCTACTCCGGTCATGGACCAAGAAGATTTTTTTTCAAAGAAATATGCTAATCCCAGAACACTTGTGGAATTTCAAGGTCTTAAGGTTTATCCTCAAAGATGAACCAAGACTAAGTTAATGTCTCCTCATCTCTCCTCTCAAAGTATGGGAGAAGGTATTTGTTTTGTTTTAATAGTCACTGATTCTAGAATGTTGCATTTCCCAAAGAATGTGCGCTTTACACACAAAGCTCAATGGCCACACAAAAGTAAAAATTTCCTCAAAAGGAATAACCTCATGGTTATAGCAAGACACAAACAAGACTTATACATTCTACCATCAAGAATCAATAATATATTAGATCTCATAACACACCTTTAAATTGCCTTGTTTTCTGCCTTTTATTAAAAGCAGTAGTAATCATTCAAATATATTGCTAAATGGTATGGAGGACATATTCTCAACTCATTATTTTCTAAATACAAAGATATTGTCATGCAACACACCAAGGTCAGCCTGATTATCAGTTTCTGAGATGGCTTTTCTTTTTGGATATGGCTAAACATGACCATGTGAATATATGAATCCTACCTTATTTTTTTCAAGAATGCCACAGAAAGCAGCACAAATCCTCAAATCATTGGTTTCACTAGTCATCAAATAATATTCTGCTGCAGAATCATTCTGTGTATGAGAGCAAAATCCACTGACTCCTTTAAGAAAGTACCTATGGATAGCACTGAAAATACTGAGTGACACCCAAAACAAAAGTGGCTTTGCTGAACCTCACAATAGAACTGCAGGATAGCTTATTGCCTGGGGTTTAAGACATACAGATCTTTTTAAAGTATATCAAATAGTCAATAAACACAAAATTCAACATGTTGTGATGAACTCTCTCATCATCACTATATTATTTCTTAGTGTTTTAGATATGTCTTAGGGTTTTAGCAGGATCGAAGGCACTGTGATGGAGGGAAAAGTCAGTAATACAGGTAACATAAGTAGCATAGCTGAGTCATCAGATAGCAGCAGACTTCCATAGTCAGACCTTTACTACTACTGCTATACTTTTAAGGAAGCTCTCTTTTAAGAAACAGTGATATTAATCAGTGGTGAAAAACAATCTTACCAAGGGGGGTGTGTGTGTGTGTCTGGGGATGTGTGTGTGTGTGTTTAAATGTTTACATTTGATATGCGTATCAGCTAATTATAGACATTGGGAGTGAAGGTGTTTTCTTAATATTACTTCCTGTTATCAACCATCCCTCAGAGATATTATTTCCCTTAATTCCATGTCATTGATACTTAGCTTTCACTGAACCAAAACTTAAAATACTTTGCCTTTTTAATTATGAAATTTAACCATGTAAAGACTATTTGTATTTGAGGGTATAATTCAAGAATATATTGGTAATCCTTTATTGAATTCCAAATAAGCTGTTACACCTGTGTAACATCTTGTGTAACATCACACCTTGGCAGAGATATAGAGCCTTTCTTAAAGAGGTCTCTTTCAGCAGAGCTAATGGGCTTTGAGAGACCCTAATGCTTAAAGTCATCAGTTTGTAATTCCAGAGCTAGCTGAATGAGACCTCTCATGGCTGTCATTGGACAGACCTGACGTATCCCAAGGAAACGGAGAGCCATGTTCAATACAATTTAATACAATATTTCAAAACTGCTTGAAAAGTGATCATACATTCATGCAAATTTGACTTAGTCATATAGCATATGCAGAGTAAAAGATATGAATGCAACCTGACATTTCTTGATTTTTGCATGTGCAACGTAGCAAACTCAATATTTACCTGCTGTAATTTTGTGAAATACTTATTTCTCTATTCATTGACATTATATTATTTAGAATTTCAATTACTGACATGCATTTTGCTTAAGAATCTTGAGTTTAAGTAATTCAGTGAGTCTTTTTACTTTTTGATAGCTAGGAAATGGAAGGTGTCAATCTGCACCAGTGATATGCCATCTGCAGGAACAAGCTCAAAAGTTTATATGATATTGTATGGGGATCGCAGCAGTTCAGGGCCCATTTTTCTTGATGGAGAGGAGGGAAAATTATTTCAGAGAGGAAATGAAGACATCTTCACAGTAAGTAACATATATTCATTGTGTTGCTCTCTTGTATCCTGCCAGATTGCATGACATTTCAAAATGCATCTGATGGCAGTCAGTTTTTTTATGGTACACATGTCTGAAAACAAGCAACAGGACTTAAATGTAGAACTAAATTTAGTATCTCACTTTCCCACTCACCTATCCAAAGCTGATTTGATTCCACATATTTCTTGTCTGTTTAAGAAGAACTGCTGGTTAATTTACATAGTGCCCAAGAAAGTACAGGAAATAGAGGATACTTGTTTTGTTTTTAAATTTGAAATGGAGCTACAATATTAAAAATGAAATGAGGAAGTGAAGAATTAGGACATGGAGTAAATTTTTAACTTTTATACTGGCTATATATTTAAATAATGGCATTTTTTATGCCTGTAATGAAGTCTGACTATCTGAAGCTGCTTCTGCTCCCAGCTAAACAAGCAAGCTTCTCCCTCAGCAGTCTTTTGTCATGATGCTGTAAGTGAGCCAGAATAGGTCACTTATAAAAAGCTGTATAGCCTGAGTGTATATATGGGGTTGCCAGTGTCTTTAGCAAGTGCCTGCTATAGGGCTGTGTAAGAAACAGGTGCTTCCATTGTTATTATCCATCATAACAAGTTCTGTTGTGAGAAAAGGCATTTAAAGGTGCCATTGATAAGGAGTTCACTTTTTTCACAGTAGCCTTGTAGCTGCTTGGCATGTAGGAAATGCAGTTCTGTAGACCTCTTCATTCTGATGGAATTTCTCAGGAGAATCCAGCATCCCAGATAATAAAAAACCCTCTTGATATAAAAATGAAAGGAATGGATAAAATAAGTAACCAGGTGCCTGACAGGTAGAAACATCCTCTTCACAACAGATGTTGGCTCTGTTCCCTGTTCCCATTATTGCAATTAATTTCACCTCTAATAATTTTTAAATGCAAAGTATAGAGGCAGTCCCTGGTTTGGGACCGAGGGTTCCCCTTAGGTGAGTACCCATAGCACTGAATACAATTAAGGAGTGTCTATTCTGAAATGTATAGAAAGAGAAAACCCTCTCTGCTTATGCTTTATGTTAGATTTCTCTTAACTCTGGCCTGCCTTCGCTTTTCTGTCTCTTTATTGTTTATAACACCAAGTTCAGTGAGGTTTGGGATGCAGAGAACTCAGCTCATATCCACCTCTACATTATAAATGAAAACACGAAATTGAATTCTACAGAAATCAACAGAAGGATGGAAAATCCAGCCTACATAATAATAATTTCATAAGGTACAGCAAGAAGGAAAGACACTTGTGGTGTGTTTCCAGTTCCTTGAAGATAAGCTTTCTATTTCTATGCTTAAGTTCATAACTAGTTGTTTGAATAACCTTCATAAAAACTTGCTCCCTCAGCATGCTGTTATCTGTACTGGACATACTCATCCAGCCTGCCCAAGAGCTAATCTTTCAAATACAGCTTTTTAAGTTGATTTAATTGAAATTATTTTTTAAAAGTAATTTCAAAGCTGAGCACAACTGCATCCAAAATTGTAAGGCATCCCCTCCCAGAGGGGTAGGAAGAAGCTCAGATGTATACAGGAGGTGCCTAGGAGACAGAAATAATTTTGTAGCAGGTCAGTGGTATAGATGCTAAACTGAGCCAGGTTTTAGGGTCAAGATATTTACATACACGCATACATACAGTTTGTATTCATTTCCCATTGAGGCTAATGTTCACTGCGGACAAAATAGCTAAAGCAGCATCCTGAAGTCATGCAAGTGGGGTTGGCAGGCCAATAGGTTTTTTTAATGACTGTCCTTTAAAAGAGCCAAGCTTCTAATGAATTTTTCTAGGGAAAATACTTGGAAACACTTGTTTAAATATCAGAGTATTTAATTCCTCTAAAAAAAAAGTCACTTGGCAGTTACCAAATGATTTGCTGTTGCATGTCTTTTCCTTTTAACAGATATACTGTGCTTCTTCTGCTGTGTTTCTTTTACAGGTTAATACTAGAAACATAGGACATCTCTACAAAATACGCATAGGGCATACAAATAGCGGAAACTCCCCTGCCTGGCACTGTGAAGAGGTAAAGGCAGTGAGAAAGAATTTTATCCTTCCAAAAGCAGTTGCTATGACCGGAGTTAAAATATGACCCAGAAAAAAATCCTTGGGATAAGTATATTAGCCTCATCAAATGCTTGAAACTTCATTTAAGAGATTATTTATGACTGCTGTAATGTGGAAATTAAGGCCCCTTATGATGGTAGGTCTTGGATTTCTTGCTGTTTAGTGAGAGCAATGCATTTTGTTTCCTTTAAAATGTGTGGCTGGACAGCAAGAAAAACTGCTTAAGTTGGCAGCTGTAGTGTGAGTTATCTGGAGTCTTTGTATGCCACAGTGTCTAGAGTTTGCTTAAACCCAGTCATTGAACACAGTCAAGCCAAATCTTCCTCAAATCTGCGGCAGATGCTGCATCCTTCTGCACAAAGCCAGAGCTACACTGCAAAAGTTTCTAGTTAAGTATCTCTGAGGAACAAAAGGTAATAAGAGGTTCTTCTCCCTCCTTAATTAAAAAAGATTTTGATGCAGGTAAAGATAATAAACCAAAGAGAATGAGCTACTTCTGTTTCAGTCTTCAGGTGTGAAACATAGCATATTGGTTTCTGGATCGGGAATGAAAGAATCTGACGTTTATCCTTAACACTGGTGATGTACCTGTGTTATGATAAGCTATGCATGTTGCCATATGCATGTTATGATGCCAATGATAAGCTACGCATGCTTGAAATACATCCTTCTTTGTGCCACAGTTTCTTATCGTTCAGTTAAGATACAGCAGTTTACAATAGGCTTTAGAAGCTGCTGGTAAGCTCATTGTAATTGTATTTCAGGGTAATTCTATCTATTACAAAGTGTCCACTGAAGTTAAATATTCATTGATCAAAGTTAGACTCGGTGGCTATTTAAGGCTTTAACTAGCTGTTTTCATCTGAGGCTGAGACTCAGAAGGAGACTGAGTAATGCCCGGACAATGTTAACTGAAGTTTAGGAAAGTTACCCTGAGTTCATACCTGTAGCCACTGCATGTATACATTGAAATATTTTGCCACTGGCAGTATCACTCTAAGAGGATTCATGCTAGAATTGTAGGGGTTATATCTCTTTCAATTCAGCTGGGGATTACCTGGTTTTAAAGCCTGGCTGTTTGTTTTCCACCAGTGCTGTGCTTTAGGGAATGCTGGAGTTAGAATATCATTTAGGATACTTCTTTCTTCTGTCCCATGCTGTTTTTCTTTTCATAAATGTGTGTGTGTAAGCAGTGAAAGGGTGGAAAATGCCTCATAGCTTTGTCTAGTGAGGGACAGGATAACAGCAATTTCTAAAGAATACCTGAGAAGCTAGAAGACAACAGTGGGTTTTCGCTTGTAGAAAGGTTAGTTTGTATGCTTAATGTTGGTACTAGAATTTTTGGTTATCATAAAATCTTACTCAACAAGTGAACTTTTGTGGGTTTGTTGTGCATCATCCTCTAGCAACAGAAGCTGCACTGCTGGCTTTGTACAAGATAACCATTTAAACTGAAAGGTTGAAGAGATCTGACAAAAAAAAAGAATCTATTTATTAAAATCAACAGTAAAATTTTAAAAGAAGGATTTAGCACTTTAATACAACTGTGTTCAATTGATTATTGGCTTGTGAATTTTAATTGTCTCCTTACCAAATCACAGTCAGTCAGAGAAAGGTTTTAGGGGGTGATTCATCAGCCATGTTTACCTCATTCCCCTTTGCAACTTTGGGCAAAGTCAAAGAAATGAAATATATTTAACAAAACACACTCTGCAAGTAATTAGCTTTTTGCTTGGAAGAAGACTGAAGGAGTAATACCACTGATTTCTAGGCTTCATAGAGAAGAAAAAAACTATAGCTGTCTTTTCTTAAACATCATTATTTCTTGGGAAACCTAAATTTTTCTGGAAGATCTGAAATTAAGAGAGTGTGCTCTACAACTGCAGACCTCTTCTGGCAGTTAGGCATGTCAGTCCTCCACCAGTATCTCATGGTTTCTGCGTCTGTTTCTATACTGAGAGGGTGTCAGGCCTGAAAATGTCCAATAAAAATGCTGCTTTGTTAATCAAAGCTCTCTTTTCAACATCCATCAGTAGATGTTAACAGGCTGAGTGCAAGGATTTTCAGACAAGATGAATTTCTTCTTATAAACTTTAGTATTCAAGCAGTAAGAGAGAAAAATGTTTCTGGTAATTCTGAATTTTTTTAATATTTGAATTTGGGATGCTAGATTGTGCAAAGCACAGAGCAGGAGCAAAACTACAGGTGAAAGTGTCTTTGCTTCTGTCTGCTGGTCCAAAATCTCATGTTGCTACTAGCATAAGTTAACATGATCAGGGACTATTCTAATATACAGCAGCTTCTGAGATTCTTGCTAAGGAATGCTTTGAACTATGAAATAAGTAGACCTCTTTCAGCTGGCGTGCATATGGTCCTTTTGCTGCTACATGCTAGAAGTTGGGCATGGAAAAAAATTGTGGGGCAGACGGGTGTTTGAGCTAGCATGTTAATGGTTCTTTTGTCACAAGTAGGGCTGAAGAATCAAACCCTGTTATTTTAATTTCTTTTCTGATAAGAAAATAAGTTAAAGGAATAGAACTGAAAGTCTTGCCCAGCTTCCCGGTGAGAATTTTCGTGTTTGGTAAGCCATGCCGCCTAGCGCCCGCCCACGTGGATATACCAGCTAGAACAACGTAGCTGTATTTTGTGGTACTGCATCCGAGCTGATAAACTGTGTTTCTTGTCTGCACTTGGGTTTTTCTGCTCTGCATTTTCAAATCTGACTGAGTGAAAAGTCAGATTGAGGGGCAATTGTATCCAGGGAGCAAACATGCTCCAAACCCATGGTTTTGTGAGTTCTACCTGCACAGATTAAACAGTAGCTCAGAAGTTTCACATTCTGTTCTATCTGGAATGAGATCAGCAACTTAAGATTGTTACTTTTGGTGCTGTTTAGGTGCAGTTGTTGAACCTTTTCTCAGGAGAGCAGTTTTCTTTCCCTGCACATCGATGGCTGGCTGATGGGGAAATATCTATGGAGCTTCCTGTTTTGCAGCAGGGCCAGCCTATTCTTCCAGGTAAGCACAATAGTACGTCAGCCAAGTCAGGCCATAGACAAGCCAGTAGAAGTGAGTTAATTGTTTGTCATTAGGCCCCCTATTACTTTTTGGCTGCTAAAGCACCTTTTCTGTATTGTTTTTCTATGGTTACTGGGCATACTCAGGTAAAAGGTTAAGAATCACTGGAAAGGAGATGGGAGAGTCTTTAATGCCTTGAATTTCACAGGTCCTTCAAAAAAGACTCCTCTTTTGGTAAGGTTTTAAGAATTTGCTTTTGCTTTAAAATAAAGGCAATAATAAAGACGCCTCACATATGCACAACTACCATGAAGCTATCATACATGAGTCAGATCATAAATTCTATTTTCAATAACTGAGGATTATAGCTCCAGTATGACTATCGTAGCTGCTAGTTTAGTGTCTTTCTTTTAAGTAGCTGAGACAGGCTTCTAGAATGCGTTTAACTTCTGGGTGTGGAACAAAACTTTAACAATATTCCAGAAGGCTCAAAGTGATAAAAGAAGCTCTGTTAGTCACGTAAATATTGTCTTATAATTCTGAAGTTGAATTACGTCAAGCAATAAAAATAATAGTGTGTTGCTGCTGTTATACTGTTTTAATGTCGGGCTCTATCACACCAGTCACTGTCACCATGCTGGATGTTGTCACTATATGGTCTCTCTGCTTCAGCGATGAGAAAGGGGTGGAATCTTCCCTTCTCTCCAAATGGTATTGTTCTCTTTTGGCCTAAGGAAGTACAAGGGTATACAAGGGCAAGATTAGTGTATCCTGTGTGAGTGAGCAAGACTGATGAGGCAGATTCCCATCCTGTAGGGTTTGACAATTGAAGGTGAAAACTCATAACACCACCATTATTCCTTCTGCTGGGGCTTTCACTAGAGTAAGGGCCACATGGGACAGATTCCACAGCCTACTCTCTTCCCTACCTTAAACAATCATATCAGCTGCAGAGGACAAGATTAATGGGATGAGAGAAATTTATGCTCAAAGTTCTCTAAAAACTACAGAACCCCTTTTCCAGAATGTTTGATATTATAGCAGTGCTTGGTGGTATGCTCATGATACTTTGTATTGATCCTGCAAAACTGAAATTCTAAGAGGTATTTCAATGGTAACAGCTCTTATGGGTGCAAAGGAAAAGGATATAGATGAAATTGAGGAGCAGAAGTCCAGAAAATGGCCCATGGATGTGGGGAAACGCACAGTGCATCAGTCACTCTTGTAATAGAGAGCTGTGTGGCCTAGAGCTGTGTTTATGCTTGTATAGGATGGCTGAGTACTGAGATCAAGAATCTGAAAAGAAGAGAAAAAAACCCAGGTTTGTGCCTCATTAATATGTCTTTAAGAATAAAAGAATAGCAGGAGAGATTTCCTCCAGTGGTGCAGTTAGCAGCTGTAAATGGCTCATATTATGCTGTAGAGAGAAGCTGACCCTAACTACAATGAGTTTTCATCTTGAATGGTTATCATCTTTATAGCCTTGAGGGCAAGAAAAGCCTCAGGCAGCCAAGCCTGCTTCCTGAGAAGTTGGTCTTTTTGGTCAGGAGACATTGATATTATTAGATTAGGGGATCATACAAGCACTTCAGTATAAACCCAGCCTCCCGTAAATAAGTGTTAATTCCTGATAATCAACATGTTATATTGAATATGCTCAATTCTCCTATGTATCTTTTCTTCCTGATGTTCTTTTGCTCAATATTCTGGGACACTGACCTTACCCACTTTCTAATTTTCAGGCTCTTTTGAGTAGGTTGTTTTCTTGTTTTTGAGATAAAGATATAATGAAAGGTTTTTATCATCAAGTAATCTAAGTGCATTGGAAAGGACAACAGCACACTTAAACCATCCTCTCAATCTGCATTTTGTAGTTAACATTTTCTCCTGAGCCCAATAGAGGAAGAAAAGAACTTCTGTGCATTTCTGTCAGCCTCAGTATAAGAGGGGTCATGCTGAAGGCTTTGAGAAGGCAGTTTCATCTATAACTTAGTAATTGAAAGCCTCTGTGTCTTTTTGCCAATATTATATTTCTGCATGAGACAGTGAAAAGAGAACATAGCTTTTAACTTCAGAGAGGATAGTTTGATAACAGAACAGTGAAGAGATCTGGATTCAATCTGAGAGAGAGATGATGAGAGGCACTTTAAAACCAATTTCTGAATAAAAAGAGGCTGAAACACTTTCTGATTTAACAGCCTTTTTATTCAAACCAAAAATGTCTGAATTAAACTGTTAAGAAGTATTACATAGAGAGTTTGTAGCTCTAATGCTGAGGGACTGAGCACCATTCATTTGACTTTTTAGCCTCAACTATCCTACTTTTGTCCCTTTCTCTTCATTTTTTATAACAAAATCTTTAATTATATGCTGGGGATAAGTCACGGTTGTACAGTGTTTGGTGGCTCATGAACCTTTGCTTTTCTTCTTGCAGAAACTGAAAAATAGATAGTTAATGAAAGAGGAAATTGTAGGAAGAGATGATTGTTGTGGTCTTAGACATGGGATTGTTGATCTGGAGAAATGAATTCTCTGCCTCTGCCATCATCTGTTCTGTAAATAAAAATATGGGGAAGTAAACAGATGAGGTGGTGTATGGCAAATTATGTGGTTAAAATACAGTATTATTTAACAGTTGCTTGCTGAAAACTATTTTTATTATTGACATAGGTGTACTCTGGGAAAAAATAGTACATGACTATGCTGCTAACTAAAGATTTTCAAAAGATTCAGACCTGAAATGTGTCTGTCTTTTGTCCAAGTAATAATAGCTGAGCATACGTTTATGAAAAACATAGGTGTTCTACCTTCTCGTTCTGTCTCTCATAACTCTTTTGCCTGTGCCTATGAATTGAACTCAATCATTTACAGTTTCTAATTTCAGAATGATGTGTTTACAAATGTAACGTTCCACATTTGTAGACAAAAATAAATGAAATCAAGAATTCCTTCTCTTAATCTCTGTTTTGCACACTTTTCCATTGAATACCTAAAATATCACAGAATAGCTCAAGTTGGAAGGGATCCGTAAGCATCATCACGTCCAACTCCCTAGTCCTTGCAGATTGCCTTAAACTGAACCATATGACTTAGAGTGACATCCAGGCACTCCTTGAACTCTGACAAACTTGGTGCCATGACCATTTCCCTGGGGAGCTTGTTCCTGTGACGACCACCAGTGAACGACCTTTTCCTAATGTCCAATCTGAACTTTTCCTGATGCAGCTTCATTCCATTAACAGAGTCACTATTTCCTAGGATAAAAGCTGTAAACTTAAATACTCATAAATACTTATTATAAAGCTGGGATGATCCCTAGGTTTATGAGAAGTAAAGAGAAGTGTAAAAACCTGTGAAAATTTATTGAATTTGTAAGTTAGTTATTTTAAGCCGCTATGCTGGATTTATTAATAGTATATGTCTACCATACAATACTTTAGCGGAGTTTAGAGGTACCCAGTCATCATCTCAAAATGAGTTAGCTCCAATGCTAGAACCAAACTAGCATTCTGTGTGGGCACATTACAATAACCTTTGCAGAGAGCTTATTGCTTTAGCTATATTGGTACCATTATCCAAACCAGATTCTTTAAAGAACGCTTGTATATTAATGTGCACACAAAGGCCATGTAAATAAATGTCAGATAGTCATAAAAAAATGCATCAAGGGAAAAGCTGTTTATTAACAATGACAGGCCAGTTAACACAATTGCAGATATAGACTGACTGTGAATAAATTTTCAGTAGTTGTTAAAAGAAGGTGTTTGTCCACCAGAAGAGTGAGATGTGGGTCCAAACTCCTTCGGCGGACTACAATCAAGCTTCATAATGTATTCATATAAGCTTTTATATAACTGATAAATGAATAATGATAATATTGATGTTCTGCTGGGCACGATGATCCAGAAACTGTTCTCTAGTTGCAAGATAGAGAAGCCAGGGATGGCTATATCTGGAGAAAGAGCTTGTGTGCCAGAAAATTAATTTCTCTTCCCCTCTCACTCTCTGTACCTCACTTGATCTAACAAAATATTGTTACTGTATGTTGGTGTAAACTTTGCCTTTCCCATGTTTCTATTGAAGTTTATATTTGCATTTTTAATCTTAATTCTGAATTTTATGGGGTTTTGCATCTGCATTTTACTGATCACATTTTTCTATTGCTACATGCTTTTATGCATCTTAGTCTTTACTCCAGTTTCATTAGATTTTGAATTTATTAGTATTTGCATTATCAATTTCTATTAAATAACCAATTTACTGAATTTGAATTCTAGGCGTTTTCTCTCAAATTTATATCCTTTAATGAACTTCCAATGGAATGTAACAGTGGAAGTTTGTACTATCCTAATGCATGAAATGCTAAAATAATAAAACAATGCAACTTTCTTTAGAGAAGAGATTCAGAGCAGCCCTGAGGAGGACTTGGGGGTGTTGGTCAATGAGAAAATGAACATGAGCCAGCAGTGTGCTCTTGCAGCCCAGAAAGCCAA
>JASSUY010024763.1:0-12958 GCA_032466535.1 Forpus xanthops
AGCCTTCTCTTCTCCAGGCTGAACAGCCCCAACTCTCTCATCCTATCTTCATAGGGGAGGTGCTCCAGTCCCCTGATTATCCTCGTGGCCCTCCTCTGGACTTGTTCCAACAGTTCTATGTCGTTTTTATGTTGAGGACACCAGAACTGCACACAATACTCCAAGTGAGGTCTCACAAGAGCAGAGTAGAAGGGTAGGATCACCTCCCTCATTCTGCTGGTCATGCTTCTTTTGATGCACCCCAGGATACAGTTGGCTTTCTGGGCTGCAAGAGCACACTGCCCGCTCATGTTCATTTTCTCATCTACCAACACCCACAAGTCCTTCTCCTCAGGGCTGCTCTGAATCTCATCTCTGCCCAGCCAGTAGCTGTGCCTGGGTCTTCTTCCATTGTTTCCCTGATGTTTTCTAGTACTGACAACCAAAATGACATGCTTCTGTTACCCAATTCGTCATGTCTTCCAGGCCGCTATTTCTGTTCCACTTGGAAAACCTCCATTAAAAGGCTTTATATGAGCAACTACAGTGGAAGCTGTAGCAAGTAATTAAAGATCTGTAACAGTTTGTCCTGAATTGTTGTACAGCTCTACCAGTGCTTTACTTCTTAAAATTAACACAAACAGAATGAGCCATGTTTGTATGCTGTCTGTCATATTGCATTTCCAGTAAGTTATCTCTGTGTATGTTTTTATTTTGATTCTAAGCCTCTTAAAAGTACAAAAGTCCAGTTGGCATTAATTTAGCATACATTATGTCCTCTGAGCAGAAAGTGCTAAAGCAATTGTGTTAAATCTGTTTTGCAGGATTCATATTTCCCTAGGATAATACACTGTAGTGTTTGAAACCAAACTCATCATTTTGATTTTAGGTATTAATGTTGGGCCCGTAGTGGCTGGAGTCATTGGAGCCAGAAGACCACAGTATGATATCTGGGGGAACACCGTAAATGTTGCCAGCCGGATGGATAGTACTGGAGTGCAGGGGAAAATTCAGGTGAGTGTATTCTGAAGCAGGTTTGCAAACTTTGCATACATACACAGATAAAACTCTGGTTTTATCTGTGGTTACGTTTTCAGGACCACTTTGAGAATGTAGCCTCACTTGATCTCGTAGTTATTTGGAAAGGGCAACATTCTCCAGATGGTTCAAGCATCAGAAGTGAGGTTATTTTCCATTATATGCGCTTCACTACTTGGAGGCAATAAAACTCTCAAACAAATCATTTCCCATCAGAAGCAACAGAGTTCTCTGCTGCAGTGCACACAGTTGGAGGCAAGCCTGGGAATGCCGACACTGCATAGGCCAGACCTTGTGCTGTAGGAATTTTGCCTGAATAAGGACTACAAGGGAAGGATCCATGTCCATTTGCATCCTGCTGCATTTTACTTAGCTTTAAAAATTCCTTGGGTATTTTGCATCAGACAGGCTACGCAGATACGGAACATTGTTGTTCTACTAGAGCTTGGCTAGAAGCTATGCCTGCACCTCTCAAAAACTCAACAAACTCTTGCTGTCCTTTATCCAAAACACCTGTCTAGTCTCCAGGGATCAAAAGTTCTTCTGGAGTAAATTAACGTCACTGGAACTGATCCAGCTGACAACAGTGGACAATTTGGTTACACATTTCTGTTGGACAGAGATTAATCGGGCTGTGTAATTGTTCAGCTCAAGACCAGAAGTTCTGCTTCACAGGTTCCAGTTTGGTCTGTGATTTTTAATTCCTTAAGAAAACTCGTAAGTGAGCCTGAGAGCAGCAATAGGTGTTAAATCATTCTGTTTATGCATATTCCATGACAGAGAAGTAAAATGGGGAGGGATGGACAGGTGTAGAATTTACTTGATATGAACAGGAAAAGCTAATAGTCCTTTTTATCTGTCTGCAGGTGACAGAAGAAGTTCAGCGGATCTTAAAAAGGTGCAGTTACGAATTTGTGTGCAGGGGTAAAGTAAGTGTAAAGGGAAAAGGTGAAATGTTGACCTATTTCCTGGAAGGAAAGGCCGATGGAAATAATTCACAAACACGGTCTTTAAACTTAGAGAGGAAAATGTACCCTTACGGGAGAGCAAACATTCAAACCAAACTGGGCACCAGCTGCCCATCGGTGTCCTCAGCTGCTAGCTTTCCTGTAAAAGCTGGAGCAGGGCAGACGTCTGCCACTCACACAAATCAAACACTGCATTATCTTCCTTCTGTGCCAGCTGTAAAGGAGGCATAAAGCAAAGGAGATTTGGTTGTGCCATTTGCAGTGAACTTGTAGAGTTGCCTGAATTTTTACCAAGAGATCAGAGGTCGTAGGCCATGGCATTAACCAAGGACCACTACAGCCCAACCAAAGAGAACTTGGGGACTGTGTAATGAACTCTTGGGATGGAACATATAAGGGCTAGCAATTCTGTTAGGAAAAGTCAAAACCTGATTTTCTGGAAATGAGGAATATTTTCTTGGTGTTTTTAAAGGGTGAATGAAAAAAAAAAAAAGAGATAAACGTGCAAGCTATTATTTATGTGTGTGTGTGTATATATATGTTTTAATCTATATATGCACATATGCAAAGTCCTGTGTAGACTTAATAGAGATTTATAGAGATAAACATAGAAACATGTATTTATTTACACATCCACCTGCAATGACACAGCAAAGAGATTTCTCTTTCTGTCATAGCCAGCACTGTTGGGTTTGGGATTAGTAAAGCTGCATTTAAAAGTGAAGTGTGTGTGGAGCAGCTGGTCTACAGCAAGAGTTAGACAAGTTCCCAGTGCATGCGTTAAAGCAGTGACAATTATGTTGTCAGTTAATGAAGGCTGGATGCAACTAATTGCTAAACCCTTTGTATTTTGAAGAATTCTGCTTGCATGCTCCAAAAACTTCCAAAAAATTCCAATTGAAAGCATAACCCTAGGAAAGGAAGAGCTTAAAGATTTGGCAGAAGAGCAATATATATTCTTTGCATTAAAACCAAAATCGATTGATTTTGTTGAGGAGCGAAGGGAAGGTATTATTTCAGGCTTTTACAAACAGCACAGGTCTGGTGGCTCAGTTCCAGGATTTAGCTTTACCTTTCCAGACAGGTCAAAGAATAGTCCTGTACTGGTGACAAACATGCTGTTGCTAGCTTTGTGAGATTTGTGTATTTGCCAACACAGGCTTAGGTCTTAATTGATTTTTATATTTATGCCACAGTTTTATATCTTGATTCTACCCAGGCTCACTCTTCAAAGCTGTACAATTATAGAAAGCTATAATTCTGAGAAACAAGCACAGTCAAACTTTGCCCAAATCAGGAGCACACTGGTAAATGTGCCAGAAGAGTGAGGCCTGCTCTTGATCTGCATAAAAGGGAACATATTTTGACCACTTTTTCCTTTAATGTAGCCCACATCCTATTGTTCATGGTTTCATCTTGAAACAGTGATCTGGACGGGAAATGTGGAGTGCATCTCTGTAAGCAGCTGGAGGTCATCCTGCTAAGTGACATGTGTTCCATGGACACTGTCACTAGCAGTCCCTGATACGGATGTGCATGCTAATCAGACTCACTGCACTGCTTTCCAAAAGAGAAACAAAACTTTGTGTTGTCTAAAAACATGCAAAACTTCCTTTTAACTAAAAGCTTTTTAACTAAAAAAAGCCCAGCAAAACAAGACCAGCACCCCCTCCAAAAAAAAAACCAAACAAATCAAACAGCACCAAACCCAAAAAAACTGCAGAAGTTGCCCAAATTGTACAGTAGAAAACTTGCATGTACTAGATGTCACATTTCCCTTTGGTGAGCCCATTTTAGTAGTGATTAAAGGGGAAAGAAGATTCTGAGCAATATTCCTACAACCAGCATGTGCTTTGGAGCACCCACTGTTTGTGTTAAATATATATGGACAAATAGTATGTCATCAGATGGAAATTGTTAAGTACTGCAGGAGTTTCCTGTCAGGCTGCCGTGGCACTCCAGTGGTTTTCAGCAGGGTATTTAGCTCATTTCCATGTACCCTGTCAGCTAGTGCTACATGACAAAGCTGGCAAAATGAGTGTTGATTCAAGTGACTATAAAGCCTCAGAATCACCTCCTGACTGTACTGGGTGCATGCATCCTGGCTCATCTGTCAAAATCCCTGTGTTTCTTTTCCTCCCTAACAGTTTGCAGGTATTCTGCTAGAATAATTTAATTCTGGTTTTGAGGCATTCAAAGCCATTTAAATAAATACATGTAGGATATAGAGATTTTAAAGAACCAGTATTTACATCATTAAACTGAATAAATGGTATCCATATAAAGTACATCTGATATTACTGTTTTCTAATAGGTTTGTAAGAACTAAATCATCACACTGGAAAGTTGAATATTTAACCAAAATGAGAAGCATAATGTGCAATAGCAATAATCACTCAGCTCCACGCACAGAGAGCCCAAGTTACACAACTTTTGAATCTGTGAAATTGGTATCATTTCCTGATAATTACAAAATACTGGCTTTATATGTACTTTTATTACAAGCATCTTCAGATCTTAGCAGTGGATCTGATAGTACGTGAACACATAGACCAACTACAGCCTTGACCCACTCCAAAAGCTTACAGTGCCATTGTTTCTTTGTTACTTCTTTAATAGGTCAAAGATGCAGGCCTATTGCCCTTGTTTCTTTTATCACTAAATGCACAATGAGCAGAAATGAATTCTCCCCTGTCTCTTCCTGCATTCTTTGATATGTTCAGTAAGTTTTATACATAGAAAAATGTAGTAGTAATACTTCCAGTAACACCTCAAATGCACAATTTCTGCCAAATTGGAGAAGCTTGTCATCACATTTTATTGGCAGCTGGCTGAAGATAATTCATGGCCCAGCCCAATATCCCTGAAAATCATCAGATGGGTTTCCTTGGATTTCATTGGGATTTGGGTTGTGTTGACCTTGATGCATGCAGTTCTGTTTCCCAACTTTCTGGTCAAGCTCTGAAACTTCTGGTTGGGTGACCTTGTTGTAGACCCAGCAAGGAGTCAGTTCTGCCCCACTGTACCCAGAAGACCCTCATGTTTCATTTGGGATAGTAATGTGTTACACTGTGGCAGAATACCCTCCTGCAGCACTGTTCTGTGCAACTGTTAGCTTGAAATGATTAACAGATATGAGCCCTATGATGAAGTGATGCCTTTTTGGCATATCAGTGTCTGTCAGTAGCAAGCACAATATTTCACATCAGTTTGCACGTTTTCTCTTTCAGATAATAGTAATAATTGAAGTCTTTTGTTCTTTATATAAGGAGATAAGTATCAGAGATCTTCAGACTTCACTGTCTTGGGAGCTAATTTCAAAGTGTTCCTATGCTACATTTATCTTTAAATGATTTTTTAATTATTATTCTCTGCTGAGATTACAAACTGGCATTTAGTTGAATTTCTGGCTAGGTATTTCCAAACATTTTCCATTTGCATTGACTAGAATGCTATTTTATCCAGCCTGTAAAATGCAGGGGGTTTGTACCTGCTTCCCACTGCGACAAGTCACACTCCCTTATCTTCACTAAAACACGCGCAAGTCCTCCCTTGCTTTCTCTAGGTGAGACTGAGAGCCAAAAGCCTCAGCTTGTTGAGGCTGAATCTGCATTCCTTATGTACCCACAAGGCCTGCAGAAATCACCAGGTGTTTAACATGCTTATGAAGGTCAGAAACTGAGCTTCTGTAGGCCAAGTTCTGTTTGGGTTACAGTGATGTCCCATGTCAGTACTGAACTGAGTATTGCACAACACTGTACCTGAGAGTAAGTTGTGCGCCTAAATCTCCTTCACACTTTTGCCTGTAATTTATCTATAAGGCAAAAGGAAGTACTTGGGAGTCACTGTTGGAAGGGAAACAGTGTATGACCTGTGCCATTTCAGTGCTTTGAGAAGTCTGAACACATTAGTAAGTAGCGTGAATCATTTTCATGTGTTGAATTCCTGCTTGTAGCAGAAACAAAGTGTTTTCTTTACATCAGCAAGTCCAGATTCTGTACGTGTTCTGCCCAGGCAGGAGGACTATTTAGCCATAATGTCCTTTCAAGTTAAAGTTTTGTATTACAGTGAAAATCAACATTTTTTAATTTGTGATAAACCTGTATTATAATGCCTTATTTATTTTTAATCTTGTACAGTGTTAAAGAACAACAGAAAACATTGGCCTTTCATGTATTATTCACTTTAAAAGATGTATTGTATTATGAGATTTTGTAAATAGTTTTAGCTCGAACAGGTAATTGCATGTACACTTGTATAAAAAGAAGCAAAAAGGCACACTTTTAACAGATGTTAACAATTTTTTTGTAAGAGACATTTTACATGTGCATGGAGATTATAAATCCTTTGGAAATGGATGTCCTTTTGCTTTTCCTTGCAATCTACTGCATGCCACTCATGCCTGACTTCAGTAAAACAGAACAAACCAGTAAACCAGTAAGTTTTCCTAAATGTTTTTGACATATCACTATTGGCACAAAGTTAGATCCACTAGTTGCATGTGCGTTCAGCAAAGCAAAATCAAAATACAAATGGCGAATAAAGAAGAAATATAATTTCATGGTTGTGATCTGCCAACCTCAGTGTTCCAAGATCCATAATACAGTATACAAAAAGTGTTCTCAACATCTATGCTGTCTTCATAAGGTACCTTCTGGTCATTAGAAGCAATAAACTCTTCTTACTGTAATATGAAAAGCAAGCAGATATTCTAGTTCATAATGGTGTAATATCTGACATTCAATGGGTATTCTCTGATACCGCTTTGATGTAGTATTGTCATCAAGAAGGACCAAGTGTCAAATTCGTTATTGCTGTATGCAGGTGCAACACTATGGAAGGTAAAGGAGATGAATTTGGCCCATGATGTTACCCAGAGTATATTTCTAATGTGGTAATAAGTTATTGTATATGAAAAGTACACAATACAAACAGATTCCTAGGTACATACATATGTATATATATGTATGTATATATATAAAAATTTTGTTGCCTTATTTTTGTTAGCTTTTTTTACTTGAGTTTCCAACTAACTTGTATTGCTAAGCAGAAAGTATTTAACACAGCTGCTGGGAGAAGGTTCACTGGGTTCTCTGGCTTTAAGTTGTCTGGGTTCTGTGCTGATGCTAGTCTTACTCCCACTAATGCCCATGCTTACAGGGATGCCTCCTTTAGGCATCACAGCCTAACCCATAGCATGAGGCCCACACCAGTTAGTGACACAGGAGTAAGAAATCAATATCCAGTCCTCTATCTGATTTTCCCCATATTGTTGCTGAACAAAACTTTCAATTCTGGAGGTATTTTTCATGCATCATTGTTAAAGTTGTCATATCTGTGTCACTACAGCTTGGGCTACTTCTCAAATTACTTCTACAATTGGGGTATGACAAGTGAGGAGTATTGTAAGAGCATAACACTGAGGTTGGTGCCAGAGGAAAAAGGGTGTAGACTATGAATACTTTCTACTGTGGATTAGTAGGGACTCCTTATATTTTACAGTTTGAGCTAGTTTTATAGTAGGACTTAGAAATCCATTAGTTTGTTTCATCTGGTGACTGTGGGGTTAACTAAGTTTAACTTGCTTCTGCAAGTACTTCTGTCATCATAAGTTAAGATGTAGATTCATACAACTTTATCCCAGTTGCCTGCATACAAGAACTACTGCATTGTACTGATGATGGGCTTCATACAGCAGTTAAGGGTTTCTAACAGTCATAAACTAACTCAGATCTGGTGGGTTTTACACCTCAGTGTGGCATAATTGTTGTGACTGACAACAGCCTGGACTCTGCTGCTCTACCCTACCCATGTTTATGATTAGCTTTTTCCAGAACTCTGTGTAGGCCTTTTTTAACTCTTTGTTCCTTTTATTCCCATCTCTCACTGAGTTTTCAGCCAAAACTAAATCATCAATATGTAAAGTTAAACAAATGGGGAAAAAAATGCATTTCAGGGGGCACTGGCTGTTGCTTTTTAGTTACTCTTGGATGGCCTGATGTGAGTTATAATCTGATCAGTGCAAGGCCAAAAGCAGGAAAAGAAATTAAAGCACAAAGTTAGCAAGAGTGCAAAATAACAAGAATCGCCCTGACAGATAGCAGTTGCTGAAAGAAAAAGGTGAGAAGCCAGTATACTCCTTCTGAAGTCAGTGGTAAACCTCTTAGTGACATGGGACAGGTCTTGAGCTGGCAGAGTGCTCAACTAGATTCCTAGTGCAACAAAAATAAGGCTTGTGTTTAACTGCATGGTTTCTGAGTTCTTGTGTCTGTTCACATTCATGAGAGCGTTCAAGATTCTTGGTGAACTGCTCTCAGAATGTCAGAAGGAATTAGTAGAAATAGTTGGGGTTGTCACCTTTAATGCCTATGCTCTGATCATGAGGAAGCACCTTGAAATTTGGATTCGCATTGGTTAATATACGTAGCCTGTGTGCTGAAAGGACTTGGTTTTGCCTGTGCCTTACTGCATGCTGGAGGATCTGCTTCTTTATATTATGATCCCTGTTTTATGCCTTCTGTGGCATCAGACATGTCACACCTGCATAAAGCTGAAGGAACAAACAGTGCTGCATCACTGTGAAGCTTTTTTACTACTTCCTTTCCTACTTCAGTTTACTACTAGCACAGCTCTGTGGGTGCAAGGAGTGCTCCAAGTGTTTATGGAGGAGAAGGCCATGCACAGGAATATGTGGGTCCAAGCTAAACAAGGACAGATTTCTTGGAAAGCTCAGCACACACACTGAGCTGAGTTGTGCAGAAAATCTGCCCAGATAGTTTGTGGAGCTCCTTTGAGAAAGCTGGCTGCCCTCCTCTTCAGAGCAGGCTTACACAACGCATGATTAAATACAGGCAGAATGCTTACCTACAGCTTGTGACTGCCCTGCCACATTTGCTAGACATAGATTAGCCTGCTGGTGGTGAAACAGCAACCAGTTCTTGTTGTGGGCAAGGCTAAGGTGTGCTTTACTTACTCCAGTTGTGCACACTCTTGTGTCTTACTTTCAAGTGCCTGACCTGCTGCTTTAACTCTAGACCTGTCAATGGTGGCATCAGTTCTGAAAACTTTGATCTAGCACATAAGTTATTTAGGTGATTTCTCATGTCTTTACTCCTTAGTGTGCATGGGTGCGAAGGCTTTCCGTTCTTACATTCAAATTCAAGTGATGTATCTAGAATTTTCAGTGAAACATAGACAAATGACCTGTGCCATCACACAATTGCTTCATGGTAATTGCATTTATTAATTGTTACAGTAGTAATCCTTCTTCACTTGGATTCCCCGCTTTTTTTTACAGTAACCTTTCGAGGGTTCAATTAAGACAAAAGAAGTAAAGTGATTGTGTAACCTGCTCCCATTTGCATGTACAGTTGTCTGCACAGATTTGGACTTAGGCAAAGCAAATGGTGAGTTTCTTTTCTGCATTCCAGCAGCTGGTTATTACGGAGGTAGCTTTGGGATGTGTTACAGAATACAGGAGGAACTGAAGTAATGCTTTCAGAATTGATGGTCTAAAAAAACAGACTTCAAGAGCAGTTACTGTTTTAGCATAACTTAATCCAATGCAGAGAATTCTGGAGCAGTGATCCTGTTTAGGTGAAGTTCTGGAAGAGGCTAAAAATACTCTTATTGGAGGTTCTTTTCCCATAATATATTTGTGTGCAGATTGATCTGTGTGCAGTTTCACAGTTTGGGGCAGATTCAGACAAATTTGACCTATCCCTTCCACTAAACCTTTTGCTGCAGGGTCTGTCTGGATTTTATCCTACTGATTAGTCCTGGTGCACTTTGCTATCAGGGGGTTATTTTTGGACCTTCTGGTATATGTCCATAGGTTCTGCTTGGAAATGAGATGTTAAGTATTTGTCTGATCTGTTCAGTGAGAAGATTCAAAAGTGTATGTGATTCCTTCATTTTATAATGAAGCATTCAGCAGCTAAAGGTAGGAAGCAAAAAACCACATGGAGTGTGTGTTCTACAATCAAAATTGGTCCATTGTAGGTTTGCCCATTATTTTAAGCATCCTAGAAATAATTAACTGTAATATACATCATAGCACTAAGAGGAAAAGGAGCAAGGAATGCTTGCCTGCCTCTTAACACCACATGATTCTTTTTTGGATGTAAAAATGTGACCTGCAGCTCGTAAAACACTGCTTCTTATGCGATTGGTGCCCTTGCTGCCCTGAACTCGCCTTCAGTTGTGCAGTGCCATCACATTTTTGTTGCAGGCGGTTACTGTCCACTCAGGCCTACTGACCCTCTGCAAGGTCCATCACATGGTTGTCAAACTACTTCTTTTTCAAAACAAAAATACATTTTCAGAAAGCAGATTTTTCACATAATAGGTACGTTTGGAGTTTTTTTTGGGGGAAGGGGATGGGAAATAGCTTTGTCATTATCTGGTTAGGAAGCAGTACATGTGCCAGCAAACCTGAAAGGGTGAATAAACATGCTGTGGTGGGAGTGCAGGCACCAGCAGCTGGCAGCAAACTGGGTAGCAAGGCTTATCCTGCTAGTTGTAGGCAGAGCAGTGTCTTTGCTCATGTTTCCAAAGAAGAGAACAGAGATACGCAAAAGCAGGTTAGCCTAATTCATGTTTGCTCGCAGTTTACTAAGCCCATGCAAACCCATTTCAAGGACAGCCATGTTGTCTGTGTCTGGATGCCACCCTATTAGAAAGATAGGAGCAAGCAACTATAGTCTTGGGGTTTTATAGACTGGTTGATGTATTCATGAAGAAGACCATGCAGAAGGAATCTTACCAGCTGCTTAACTTGCAAATACTTGGAGCAAATTCTGTGTTACTTCTAAATTAACTTGAATATTCAGCTTACACTTTGAAGAAAATAATGTATTTGCATCAGGTAGAGGTATTCCATTCCTTAAAGGGAAAAACAGTTGTATTCTTCTCCCTAATTAATTGGCAGACAAGGTTTCAGAAGGTAACTGTAGTCTGATTTACAGCCCAGTACAGTCAATGGAAATACTAACTTCAATGATAACTGAATTGTTAGATCAGACCTTATTTAATGTCTGTTCCTCTCCCACTGATGTCAAGTGGATGTTGCCAGTGACTTCAAAGGGACCAGGAGGAGGTCTGTTGTATCACAACAGGGACACCTGCATAGGTGAATAAAATTAATAGTCCTAACTTGAAGGGATGAACTCGTAAGTTGTTATTTTTCCAACTATTGTAGCCCACTGAACCTATAAATAATTTTTATATCTATATAGCTATACATTCTATATATATATGTATGTATATACATAATACGATACAATAACTTAACACTGGGTAACTTCTAATGATAGATTTGCATTAATAATACGGGTCTCTTTTTATGTAAATAGAATATTGTAGAGTATCTTCCAGTCTTTTTCAGGATTGTTAAATTGAGAAGAGCAATTGAATATTTGTCCTATTTTTATGTTAAAAAGTGAATGGACTGAAATGTTAAATGTGAATGTAAATTTCTTATTGCAACTTTTATACTGAGTGTTTGCACTATTATAATTTCTGGAATATAATTAAAAATAAAGGAAAAAATTGCTTGAATAAACAGGTGTTTGGGATTGTTATTTTAGTTCAAATCAAGTCATGTCCATTATTCTATACCAAGCTGCTTTTCATAGGGTCCAACTACAGCTTCTCTGTGTTCAGGCGAAGAACATGCATCTACAAATGATGCAATTTTACTTTCACAATTGCTGTGAAGTAAAGAACCTCATGAGAACAATTCAGTTCCCTTGTGAGTCTTGTTGACTTTCTGCATTGACCACAGTGGAACCCAGCATGGGCCAAGTGCTCCATCCATTGTGCAAGCAGAGGAAAGTAAACATGTGTAAATACTGGCAGAATACTAGCCACATAGACCAGAAGATGGGGAAGGGAAGCTCATCTCTCCTTTTCTACAAGCCAAGATGTAATTGGCCAACTTCAGCCAAGTGCAGATTGTGTAGGCAGTTTATGTTGTGCAAGGTACAGAACCAACTAAGTGCAAAATTGAATAGCTTAACTTAAAACTGGTTTGAAAACTAAAGAAGTTATATCAGGTAACATGTCCCTCAAGAGACTCTGTAAGCTTGGACGCAGAACCAAAGTAATTTGATTGTACCACTTCCAAATCACAGCAGATTCCCATCTGGACAGCTCAGAGCTAAAGCAGAGACGCTCAGGTCTGTCAGGCCTGTCCATGCAGATATGCCCTGAGATAACTTGGAAATGCAGATTCCCTTGTGATGGAAAACAGCCTGGGCTCAGATGCAAGTGGTTTTATTCCAAATGCTAGGCTAAGTGTCCCCAGCTGTTTCTCTTGCAGGTTAGAGAGCAGAGTGTGGGTTGTACAGAACCACTGTGATGACAGTGAGTGAGATGGAACTGTTCTTGGTTTGCCCTTACACCAGCAAGAGGAAGTGTTTGAGGACTCATGGAGCCATTTGTTGTTTGTTCCTTCCCTTCTGAAAGACAGCATGCCAGAAGTTCATAAGTGTCATTCACAATAGCTCTACTAAAGTCAAAAAGGACATGAATACACTGAAAATCTGGCCTTCATCTTTCTTTGGGCCCATTCTGCCACGTGGCATCTTAAATCTTAATACTAAAATGTGCAAGCCTCCCTTTGTTGTTTGGGGGGGGGGGGTTATGTACCTAAATACACCCAGAGCTATATGTATTTGTACATAAAATGTGTACATACATGCACATATGTTAATGAGGTAGCACACAGTCAAGATTAATGACCCCGGTCAGGCACTTTGAAACATTTTTCTGCCATGCCCCATTGCACAGCTGAATCACTTCAGAGACAAATTAACACAATATGAGAACTGGCTTTGCTTAAAGAATGAGGTTGTTTTAGTGGTGGGTTGCTATCCTTGGTAGTATTTTTGGACAAGAACACCAGTTCCAGTTGTGGGTGGTTTATGCTATAGACATGCAGCCCCTGGGTGAGAAATTCCAGAGAGACTGCA
>JASSUY010024765.1:0-15020 GCA_032466535.1 Forpus xanthops
TGTACATGGCAGGGGTTTGTAACTAGATGATCTTAAGGTCCTTTCAAACCATAACTATTCTACGATTCTATGATAAATAAACGGGAGGGGGGGAAATCTTTCCAAAAAAGCCCAAAGGCCACATTTAGAAAGAAAAAGAGGCAGTTTACAGGTGTCAAGAAAGATAACCCCAATGTAGTTCCTGGTGTGAAAAATTAGTATCAAAACGTGAAATCAATTTCACAAAAGAAAGAGACTTCTTTTTAACTATGATTTAAAAATCCATTTTTGCATCACAGAAGTGAAATACTTTAAGCAAAGCAACTCACAATATTGCAAAAATATCAGTAATATTCAGTCCTTGGGTACAGAAATGATGAATGGCCAGTGACATCACAGGACTATGCTGATTTTAAATAGACCACTTCAAATACAACCTAGTCCAACAATGTTTCATTACTGCTAGAAAACAACCAGGAAAGAGACATCTTTCATTAAAGGGCAAACAAGTGTAGCAGGCTTTTGTTTTTCAGAAGGTCTTCAATACCACTTCTGATTTGTCTCTCAGACTCCAGCATGCTGACTTCCCATAACAAGTCACTCTGTGAACACCATCAAAAACCCACTGCATATCTTAAACATGTTTTGCGTGATCCTGCTCTGTTTTGCAGAATGCAGCAGTGCCACTCCTTCAATAAGTAAGAAGTCATGATGATATCTACCTGAAAGGTCAGGAATATCAAGCCTTTCTAGAAAAGAAGAGAATGAACAATACATAATGATTTTCAGCACATCTTAAAATATTTAAGTGCCTCATCATAGTACTTTGCCATTGAACATTAATTTGAGTATTCATTTTCAATTATTTCTGAATTTCTCCATGGTAAGTGGTGTATTAGACAGATACATTTTGTTCCAAACATGACCAAGATCTGTCACTCACCTTTTCATTATTGTAGTAAGAAATGCTGTCTCCATCAAACTTAACCCAGCGCTTCTGAAACACACATTTGCTGTGAATGAAAAATAAATACAATTAAAACTATAAAACAAACACTGACTTTTAAGAATTTATCTAGCAGATGTTATAGAAAGGAAAAATCATGTTTAGTTTCCTGTGTTTGGGCCTAAACCTTCTGAAAATTAAAATACATCTTATCCCTATCCTATCTTTTCAAAAGGAGAATACCAATTTCAAATATAATAAAAATATATAAAAATAAGTAGGATGGTATTACTGGACTTATTTTACAAATCGGTGTCTTCAGGTTTTTAATAAATTCAGTTTCCATTCTTTCTATTTCTTCCCCATATGCTCTATCTGAAAGTGACATATCAAACTGTACTTTTGCAAGAAACTAACAAGAATGAGAAATGATTCTTTTTATTGGAGACAAACAAATATCCTGAGCACAGAGCATACCTTTAACTGTCACAAGCTCTGCAAGATAGCTTCAAAAAAGGAAAGCTGAGAATCTAAAACGTTCATCTCATTGCTGTGTTTATGAGAAGGACATCTCTCTTTACAGACTATAAATCTCCAGTCATCAACATCTCCTGAACACTCTCCCCAGGCCAATAAATATATAGTCTGGAATAAAGTGTTCCAAATCACATCAAACCATTCACAAGTACAACATAAAGTTTCATTTTCAATCTGTATCATCAATTTGGCATCATTAATGAGAAGTTCATTGGATTATTTCAGTTTGCTATTAACTCACACTCTATAAGGACCTCCTAAATAATCATTTTTAGGCGAACTTTAAATAGCCTGTTATGCTCATTAAAAATGCTGACAGCCTGTTAGCTATCATCTATAGAAAGTTCAGTTCTAAAATCTATTAAACAATTACACAAGAACAAGACTCCACCCCAACATCTCTTTTCCCATTATTTCCTTTCCTGCTAAATGAGTGCTCTGCTTTAGGATTAGTAAACTGTGAAAGTTTATCAAAACTTTAATCAAATAGCACTCTACCTTAATTAACTTGCATTATATGACTTCAATAAATCATTATTTTTTGTAACCCGGAAAAGCCAATATAAAATCTATTTTCCATTAAAATATCAATAAACTTCAAGATAATGCATTAAGAAAAAAATTAATTTAAGTACTATAAGCAGTGTGAGTAAACTGAACAGCTTCACAATTTATAGTAAATTAGCTAAAAAGAGAAGCTGTACTTTAAATGCACAATTCGTAGCAATTTAAGAGAACACCATATATATACATTCCCCTGAAGGAACACTGCATGCCAATGGTAAATGGAAGCTCTATATAAAGAAGAGCGGCGGAGGGCAGAACTGAAACAATACGACAGTTTGTAGGAACTGAAACAATATGACAGTGCTTTGACAGAAGAAAAAAAGATTTTTTTTTCCTCCACCTTTGATCGGTTTCTTTAAGCCTTCAGCTATTTCTGAAATGGCACTGTGAGGAAAAAAAAAAGAAAAAAAAAAAAGGAAAAACAAGTAGCATTCATTAAACCATGCTTAAGAAAAAGACCTTGAAATTTAGCCAAGGAGTATCACTGCCTCAAGGATAATGACTCTGCAACAGTTCTACTCATTCCCAACAGTATAAATTTTGCGGGTAACTCATTATCTTTTTTCAAACAATGTATTCTCACACAGTACTTTATCTAAAGCCGTTACACTTTGTTCTCAAATAGTACAAGAGGAGTCAACTGGAAACAAGAACTACACTTTTTATTACTCTATGAGCTAAACTGACAAACATGCTGTTTTTTTAAAAAAATAAAAATTCCTGTAAGTGAAATAAAACAAAAACTAAAGCTAACTGTAGCAAATGAGTATGAACTTGGCAGAAAGTCTTTTGGCTGTATGCATAATTATTCTTTGATTCCTTAGCAAAAGTAAACAATGACAGTCAATAAATGTGAATGTAGCTTCTGAAACTGTAAAACAGGTTTATTCAACCAAGTTTAATACTTGTCATTCAGCTTCAGCAAAGTATCACTGAATCAACACAAAGTCAAAACCGAAGAAATTAAAACATGTTAAATCAGAACTCTTAAAAAGGAGTAATGACCAAAATAAAAAAAAAAAAATAAAAAAAAAGGAAGGAAACTGCTGTACAATCTGTACAGTACAGCTTCTTCCAGCATTCTCAAGCAAGGTTGCATTTTTAAGCAATTTAATTCATTAACTTTGTCACTAAGCTGAAAAAAATTAATCGCTGCTAGTTGATGAGTAATAATGATTATTACATCTGCAAGTAATGGAAGTTAGGCCAAGGAGTTTAATATCACCTTTCAGTGTGCTACACATAGCCCTGAGAACAAAGACTGCCTAACTACTAAGGTTTGAGAAGTAAAGTAGATGTATTAGAGCACTAACAGCTTTAATTTCTAGAGGCAAAGTGCTAGTGAAGATCTAAAATAGCCTTAAAAAGTAAAATTGTGCCTCTTTCACTACAAACAGGATCTCAGAAAAAAAGTTGTAGGAAGAACTGGAAAACTGGAAACTACAATTTAAAACAAAGAATAGTTCAGTTTATTAAGGATGGCTACAAGTTCATCATTTTACATTTATGAAAGGAAGATCCAATAATGGAGTGCTCTTTAGCACAAAACACTCTAAGAAGGGCCGGAATTTAAAATAGGCTAAAATAATTAATAAAACTTTAAAAAATGACAGAAATTAAACACGGTTTTTTTTAACCTAAAACTGTTGCAAAGAGCCTATTCTTTTTCTATTGTGTTCCTCTCTCCGCTTCCTTATTTGAAAACTTAAAGCAAGACTTGGGCTTAGATTCCTCCCATCAGACTTTAGGAAAAATCAATAAACTTAAACTTGGAGACAACTCACCCCAGATACATTTCTAAACTCAAAGATCAACCATGCTGAAACGAACAGGATCTACACTCATACCATTTATTAATTTATACATCCATCCATAGCCAAATTGTTAAAGCAGCTTTTCAAAATCAGAGTTTGTTTTCACTTATTTTGTGACCTACAGATAATCAGCAAAAATGTACAGATTCGAAATACTGGTACCAACTAATTCTGCATTTTCCACAACAGCTCATAAGTAGTGATTAACATTTTTTTGTAAAAATACTTTTTTCCGAATGCACCTCATAAATAAACTTGAGACTAGGCAACATCATTAAAAATGTAAATAGCCCTATGCTCTTGCAACAAAACAGTTCGCTTTCACACCAAAAACAGTAAGCAGTGACCAAAAGCAAACAACATCTCTCATGCAAACCTACATCTCCACAATTATACAGTAATGACTGCAAATGCCATACCCTTGAGGGGATAATTTATCCAGCCATCCTGCTTTAGCCTTCTTTACTGATGGTCCATAAAAACAAGCATACGGTGTTATTGGTTCATTTCCAAATGAAGTTTGATCTCCATCAAATTGCTGAAAATGCATTTGCTCACTGACTGAGAAATGTAAATCTCCACTTCTTATCTTACTATATGATGATGAGTGTGGTTTGGCTTTATTTTTCTTTTTCTTTGAAGGCAAAGAACATTGTTCCACAATAGAATATACAGATTCACTTTCAGATTCTTCCAGCGCTAATGATTTGTTTTCCTGAGACAGAGATTCATTTTTGGCAAATTCCTTTGTCTTCTCTTCCTGATTATTAAAAGAACTAGAAAGAAAAAGTGCATTTTACTCAATGTACTGCTACGATGCACAAATACATGAAATTATCAATTAGAACAAATACTGTTAAGACATATTACAAGTATGTATATAATGTGTTTAGCCCTTGTGATAACCACAGCCAAATTTTGCCTTCTGTAGCGTAAAGGCTCGATAGAAAAAAAATAGTCATAGTTTCACCTTCAGAAACAGAGATCATAAAATTAAAGAACAGTCTGGGCTGGAAAGGACCTTAAGATCATCTAGTTCCAATCCCCCTGCTATGGGCAGATCTAGTTGCGACATCAGTAACTCTTCCCTCTTTACATTTTTGATTTCTCTATAACTCTTTTATTGTACCATAGATTCTTGTGAGAAGAATGCTCTTCATTCATTCCTAGATCCAATTTATTTTCAAAAGCCAGGAATTCATTTCCATGAAGTTCCTAGAAAAGAAATATATTATAACCAATATCTGTACTGTAGTAAAGTGATGTTTAAATTACTGTACACACACTATCAACCTAACTAGTAAAGCTCTGCCACATTTTTAAAAATATGCATGTGAAAGACCATATTTTTAGTAAGATATGTTATTTTAAATATTTCAATTTTAAATACTACTACTCACATAAAACACTTGAGCATAGTCCAAAATATCTGACACAAATTTGATAAAGCAATTCAGTGCGTAGAGTATCAGTCCTCTGATTTTTCTTGAGGCATAACTGAGTATTATTTTTACTCTTAAAATTTTCTAAGCTCAAAAGCCACATGTTGCATGCAGGTTGAGCATACCATTCATGACTTGCCACTGCTAGACTATTTATCATATCAATACTACTCTGAATTAGATGCACAGCCTTCACAGTACACTAAAGATAATGGTAAATTCAAATTCCTACAGTAACACTGAATTCAGCCTTATCAAATATATCTCACATTTTCCTGCCAAGCTCTTCTTCCTAAAAGGCACATTTATTAATGTTTGTTTAGAAATCTTTATCACAAGCTGCTTGCAGTGTACAAAATGTCAAGGTTAACACTCTTCAAGAATATTACATTTCACACTTCCTAAACTTGATCTGACAATCACATTACATTACTAAGCTTCTCAATACCTGTCTTTCTTTTTTTAAAAAAACAAACTGAAATGAACATCCTGTGCTTTACAATGGAAGCATTTTAATTTGCTCATTTAAGCTTTGATGTGTATGTCACAAAGCTGAATAGTGGCAAAAAGAAGAGGATAAGCTTTCACAGCTGTTGCCATTTGTTTTCTGAGCAGCAGTAACACACCTTGTACTGGAGGGCTATACCTTGACAACATGAAAAAGCAAGTTTAAAAAACACATACAGCTCAAAGCTGGGTACACATGCACTGTAAAAATTGTGGAAATCACATGCCACCACTAGGATACACCTAGTGCTTTCTTCTGCCAGCCAGCTCCATTATGAAAAACACCAAAACCCAACAGCAACCACCACTGATACCACACTATGTTCTATGTTGCAGCACCAAGGATTAGACAATAATTAAAAAATAAACAAAAAAAAAAAAAAAACAAAACCACATCCCTACACCTTGCAAATAAGCTAAACATAAAAGTCAAAAGCAACCTGTCCACTGCTTATCAAACGCTTAGATTTACTTGAATCTCTCAAAGGAAGGGAAATGGCAATGTCCCACTGTTACCCAATAGTCAAGAGGCTGATAACATCACCCCAGAAACGTCTTCAGAGTAAGGATGGTCAGTATCCTTTATCTTCATTGGCTTATCAGGATGCAACTGCAACCTATATCCACTGAAACTATGTGGTAGTACCTCCTCCTCCCTCTCCTGAATGATAACAGTTTGATGTCCTGCTTGTGTCCACTCTGCAATCATCAGCACTTGGGCAACTGAATTCAGGGAAACGCAAGAACTTCCAAGTAATAATCAAGAAATGCATTTCTACTGCACTAGATTTTAAAACGTAGAAGTCTACAAGCAAAGACAGGTTGTATAGGCAGAGAGCTCCATTTGTTCACAAAGACATATATTTCACCCAAATTAAATCCCAGGCATTTCCAATGCACTGTTTACAGAATTACTCAGCAAGATGCTCAAACTCAGTAAGAGACAAACTCATCACCCATTTCCTGCAAATCTCTGTAAATCTTAGTATTACTCAAAGGTAGTTAATATGAGCATCTTCTCCTGCAGACACTTACAGAAAGAAGTATTTCTCAAAAGACAGGTGTATATATATATATTGCACGGAAACTGTCTCTAAATATTTACTGTACTTATGCATATGAAGCACCTAAAAATCCGGTTTCTTGGATCTCTGAAAGATGGAACTCCCTCCTTGCAGCCCTGCATAAAAATCCTCTGCTTTCCATGAGGAAGTAATTAGATGTACATGGGGGTTTATGTTTTTCTAATAAGTAGTCTTGCTGTTCAAAACAGCAAGTTAGGAAAATTGAATGCTAAAACACAGACTGCATGAAGAATATCAGGACTAAGGCTACATAAGAAAAAGACCTAATGCCATCCAGGACAGGCATCTTCCTTAAGAAATACTATCTTAATCTTCTATTAAATCTAATCTCACACAGTACTCCTCAGGTTGATTCTTGAATCATAGTTTGGCCATACAGTTTTATAACAGGCCCATAAAGATAAATTCCTCCTTTTTAAAATATTAAGGATTCCTATTTTAAAGTGACTAGACTTGCAATCTAACCAGCATTCCACAGTATCACAATGCTTAGGAGCTCACACAGTTTACTGACCTCCATATGCAGGTTCAATGTAGTCTGACAGTCCACAGCAAGAAAAAAGCCAAGACTTCACACTAGAGACCTGAACTCATTAGAACTCAGATTTTCTGTGAAGAAATTCTAATATACTTGGCCCTTCAGCTGGACAAAAACTCTAAAACATTTGGATTTTTGTATTTTTTTAAAAACATTATAAAAAAATATGTTCCCTTTTCAGGTTGCCTTTTATAAAGGTCTCTGCTTGTAAGTGCCTTTCTTCATGACCCAGTCAAAGTTACATTTTCTTTATAACCTTAATTCCCTGTAATTTCATTCTCACTTACCTCCAGTCTGTAGTGATTCATTCCCTATTTCTACAGGCACTCCCTTTATAAAAGCCTAGGGAAGACTTTCCTATACTGACAAACTATATTCTCATGGGAGGTTATCTTAAAATGAAGTAGCAATTACAAGCCCTAAAATTTCAGATACTTTACAATGTTACATAAACTTTCTTATTTGTTTCTAGGATACTTAATACCTACTGAAAAAAAAAAACCTGAAAACGAAATGTACCTTAGGACCTTTGTTTTATGGTTCTTCTTTACAACCTTTGTCTGCAATTAAGTTCTAATGGAACTAAGATTAACTGTGAAGTTTCCAAGAGGCATGTGATAATTATAACTCAAAAACAATTCACTTACATGAAAGTGATAAAATCCAAATCTTCAGTCAAAGAAAGCATAATACACTGTATTAATTGTGATTCTACAACCAGCAGAAATAGCCATTTTATTTCAAGCAGTTAATCCAGTTTAACAGCATGGTATTTTTGTATACAGTGCCTTCATAAGATAGTTCACTGACCACTTTCCTGGATATGCTTTTTTATAACCCAAACATTTCAATAATATATAACGAATAATGCCAAGTAGCACCAAGAAGGCTAAGTTTTTTTTCTAGAAAACCTGTTTATGCCATTGAACTAATTACAATTGTAGAACTTAAATTTGCCATTTTTAAAAGACACTAGCACAGACAACTGACACAGACAGGCCAGCGAAAGAAAACAAAAGCTCAGAAGTCACTTCTGTGTGCAGAAAACAAGAACTAGAAGGAGAAACAAGACATGAATTTACATATACTTCTTTAAAAAGCCAACAAAATAAAAGAAATAATTAAAAAAAAAAAAGCCCCAACATATTTCCAAGGAAAAGGAAGTACACATCAAAAGCAACTATCATTTTTATGCTTTTAAAACCACTCCTATTAGAGGATGAAATTTGAACCATTTATTTTCACTGACCAATTCTTCACAAATTAAAATTGGGGGAAAAAAATCCTAGCACCTGCTTGAGAAGCTTTCATTTTAGTCAACAGTTTAAAAAGTGAAGCATTAAAGAGTAGGACACAAACTAAGATTAACTCACTGTTTTCTCTAATTGTGGCTTAAGATTGCCTGGGACAAGTATAAGCAATCACAAAATTAACAACTTCTGGGCTGCATCCTGCTGAAACAGAAGCAGGAGCCACTTACAGCATTTGGTGGATGCCTCACTAAGCTAATTTACCTCCCAGATCTCCACGATTCAGAAGTCTGTGCATGTGTCATCTGCGGCATTCATACCATTAGTTACTGACCCCAACAAAAATATTCCCTACCAGGAATCCTGCAACAAAAGTGACTTTCTGGGTATACAGCAAGTTTAAGAGATGTATGAAGAACTTTCAAGTACAGGAATTTAAAGAGGATATGGCCAAAAGTGACCATTATATCATCTAAACTAATATGTAAACTGCTTTCATAGGATATCCACAAGCCTGTGTAGAAATGCCCAGTCTTGATCTGCAACTATCAGAAGTGAGAAAAAACACCTTTACCTTTACTAGTCAATTGCAGTGGTTCACCGCAACTTAACCCCACTTACGCACTAAGTATTACAATACACTACTGAACCTAAGAGGATAAAAGGAAGGCATCAAGATAGTCTGCAGTTCCTGTAACTGACTTATTTGATGCGGTAGCTCAGGGCATAGTTACCTGTCCTACATTGTTTAAAAAAAAAAAAAAAAATGAAAAAAGCACAACAAAAAAAAAATTAATGCACACTACAGCTTCCTATCTTCCTATTAGTACTGAATAGCATAAAGTATATTTCAAGATTAAGGAAATTCACTAGTCCACAAATATTTACACTATATGTACCTAAAGATAGAGAAGGTACTGGGCAATATAAAACACATAATATGAAGTTTAAAGTGAAGACAGACCATTTATGTTCAGACTTCTCAACTTACTTTAGCATCTTTAGAGTTGTCACAAATAAAGGTTTCCCCATATGGAGAGATAATGGGTGACTTTTCTTCTGTACAAGCTTCTAAAAGCAAAAAAAATAAATACCAAGTCATACAGTGCACTGCTTTATTATATTACTAATAAATCAACCAGGGACACCCAATTTTCTGTTTTGGATCTCTCTGTTCATCAGAAAAAATTCTGAAGAACAAAAACCAATTTCCCATTTCTAAATGCACTCCAGACACCCTTTTTCTTCTCAGACACCACCTACTAAAACACTACTACCATTACTATGGAATTTGGATATAACCTGCATACAGGCTTCTTCTTCTTTGCTACTCTGCATCTAGTTAAAATGACAAAAAATTTTGTTGCATATACTTAGGAGCAATAGCTCAAGTGATCTTTATTCTCATGTAAAGTAATCAAAACAAACAAAAACCCCACGAAATCTCATTTGTGCACAAGCTTCATTTTGACACCCAGTATTTCCTTTCAATTAATATACATAATTTCAAACAAGACATGCCTTCAGAATACGAAAGAACTTTTGTTTACAACTGACTGCACAAGACTTCTAAACTCTTCCAGTAAAATATTTAATACAATTGATTTTCTGATATTTCATGGAACTATGAGCATTAACTAACAAACTGGGAGGCATTTGTCAGGAATATGCTCCTTAGATATTTCAAAAAAAAGCTAACTCTTAAAAAAATATGGATCTAACCTTAGAAACTCAAAATACTGTAGTCTAACAAATTATATTAAAATGAGGTTTAAAGATTAGATTTTCTTTTCATTAGTTCAGGGAAAAAAAAGGGAAGCAAAATGTAAAAGTAGTTACATACTCTGTTATTACATTCATCACTTTTTCTAGACCTTCAACATGCCCAATATTTCTTAAGTAAGTCAATACTAATTCTAGAAAACTTCTGGTTCAAAGTTTCCTTATCTTTAATATTCAAGATGTAAGTATCAGCATGAATAACTCACTGTTCTGTGAAATTTGCCTCCCGGTGCAAGAAACATTTACGAGATCCACATTTCTTTTTTTCTGACGGGTACTTGAACAAAACAATGCATAAAATGAAAACATTAAGTTAAATTCTGCAGATATGGAACAAAAACATCTCATGCATTTTAACTATTAAAATTATACATAAATACAGAAATAGTCAATTTTAAGTCTTGGGAAATTTTCTGATTTAAAAGTCACCCAAACATGTGCTCTCCTCTCTTTATGACACCAAATACTTCTTTGAGCTTAGCATGCATCCTCAGTTAGGGTGTTTTGTTTTGAATTGACCTTATGATACACTTAGATTGCTGAGAAGCACCGACATACCCTACTCTTCCCCCATCCTTCATCACTGATTAGTAATGACTATACTTAAAAATGTAATATGAAAGTCTAATTTAGCAACTTAAAAGGAGCCTGGCCATGGGAAATCAAGACAAAACACTCTCACATTTGATGAAGAAAAAAAAAAAAAAAAAAAAAGAAAAAATTGCTGAAAAGTTTGATTTCCTCAGGTTCTTCATCCTTCAAAGCTAAATATCTATTAAAAATTGCATTATTTTATTCCTGATTTTTGTTTCCCCACTTAACATATGGAGAATTTTCTTTTAAATTCAGCTATAATAAAATCTTTAGAAATACTGTCCCATTTAGTCCACTCTGAATTACTCCATATTACAAGCTGATGTTCCTCAATGACAGAAGGCATACATTTCTACTATTTTGTATCATGTTTAATCCATGCCTAAATCTGCTCCAAATTATTAAACTCAAGACAGAAGCCAAACTTTTGTGATATCAAATAGCCTTATAAAGTGATCCAAGTCATATCAATTAAGTTCCACAACAACATTTTGTAAAGTCATAGATTTATAAAACAGAGAGTGAGTTTAGCCAGTGAATGTGGATCATGGCCTAGGTCCCATACACATTTACTCACTGAAACTATAATTACAAAAACACTTTAAAAATCTGTTTCTCCATATATTTTACTAAAATTGAAGTAGTTACATCTTCTTAAGTTTCATTAGCAAACTAACTTCATGCATTTGTACTAATCTAAATCTTCAATACAGACCAGATTTTTTTTTGTTAGTTTAGTGGGTTTAAGGGTACTCATAGCATTAATAAAAATCAGAAATACAGATAAGCATCTTTGACTCAAAGAGGTTTTAATATTATAGTTTCATTGTTATGTAAAGCAGTGAGTCATTGGCTTAGTTTTAGGGTGGATGGATTTAAAAGTGAGTAATGGCAACAACAACTGAAGATAAATTCACCAGGAAATGAAAAATAACAATCATCTTACAAAGACCTGCATTTTTTTTACTTCATGTATTTTTCAGGACTTGGGTACTCTTTCTTGATTACGTACTTACTTATATGTATATATGTCAAGAAAACCTGCTAATAAGCAAATTACAGTATTTTTTTTTTTGATCCCCACAATCAAAAATAAGACTGTTCTGTGACTTTTGGAAAACAACGTTCTAACTTATGTCAAGTGAAAACTATCTCAAGATGTAAAATAAATTAAGTAAGTTTATTATTAATATCTGCTTGTTGTTATTATTATCTTAATAATAACAAACAACATACAGTGCAAGTTACAAAATTACAGTAATTTGTCAATGCTCAACAGAACAGTTACCTATTGTACGAACTGGATATCTGAATCAAAAGACAGAAACTGAAGACTTCTTTGGAGGCAAACAAGAGTGGAAGATCTACACCAATCTATAACTTTCCTTAACCCCTTCCAAAACCTAATACCTCTTCAGGCTAATTATCTTATTTATTTTGCTCTTTAAAGTAGGGTTAGCGCAACGGCAGAGTGCACCAGATTTACAAATATATAATAATAGTTTCAATCAAATTATTACTTTTGTTACAACAATGGAGATTAAGAACCACTATTTTCATATGTTAAGAGGTACTGCATGCTGCTTAGGCTGCATAGGTTTCTCCACCACCTTTCCCTTACGCATAAACAGGATGAAAGGGTGTGATGAGGCAGCAAATGTCTTGCTAAAGGCTGAGAGACCAGAAAGGTGAGAGCTTTGCACTGGGCTGAGCCGTTTCAGTCAATACATTCCTGTCACCTCCCAGATAAAGCAAGGGAGGTCAGCACAAGGAAACAGTCTTTACAGGCATTCAGCTGAGCATTTAAAATGAATGAAGCTTCTGTGCTCAAACTCACCCAAAACATGTTTTCCTTTCTATGTATCTGAAAGCCTAACCCTCCCACAATGCAAACGTGTCAAAAGCGCTATAACATCTTGTGTTAGAGCTTTGGGGTTCATACACAACTCACAGAGGTAAATTAATGCTGATGCTTGATCGCAGGAAAAGAGAGGGCACAGCTTCCCACTCCTAAAATATTTGCTTTGTTTGACAGAACACAAAGTAGAGAGACACAGCAGCACCAGCCCGGGCACCTCATTAGCAACCTTAACCAGTTCCATGTTAAGAAAGGAAGTCTTAGTTTCAACCATAGGATCTGCCAGCTGCAGGAAACAATGCCTGGTCAGACCAAGCATTATCCATTTTATGTATTCATATTTTTTCCTCCAAATGAACCCTGTTTTCCAGAATTATTTTTGGTCTATTTCTTCTTATTTCTCTTAATAAAGAATCAGAGCAATCCCACACCAAGTAGCGAAGTTGGGGGATATGAAAAATCTAAAACTTAAGAGTTCATCAGCCTGAAATTTTATCCGTGTAGTATTGTGTATAATGAACAGCTCTACCATGTTACAGATCTGCTTTTTCTTTGAACAGGCTGCTGCTCTAAATTATGCAACAGTGGTTGTTTCACCTAAGAATGACTGCTAATGACATGAGCCAAAGCATCCAAGGCCTCTAAAACTATCTCTATGATTTTACTGTCGTTAATCTTCCACTAAAGGGAAGTCAGTGGTCAGCTCCATCCACAGCATTACTTTCATTATTTTGTTTTACAAAAGTTACAGTTCTTTGCTCATGCCAGTATGGAAGAAGTCACTTAGACCAAAAGTACCAAGAGAGAGGATGAAACTTTCAATTCATTACATTTAACCCTTTGTTCTGTTCCACACATAACTGGGGAACAATATTAAAAATTTTAGACTTAAATACACTTAACAACCGACAACATAGTTTGTTACAGGCAAAAGGCAGAACAAGTGAAGCACAGGGAAGAAGATACAGTTGCAAGCAAGGCAGGCACATTATTAGTAATAAAAAGGGACACAGTCACAGCACTAAAGGGCAAATGTTCACTGCATGAACTTTTTGTGCTAGAAGGCACATAGGAGATGAGAAAAGCATGTCCTTGTATAAAAAATTATCATCAATATCCATGAAAAACTAGAAGGAAATACGGATTCTTTTTTTCAGAAAATTTTAGCAGGATTTCTCCGCATCTACGGAAAAGCCTTCACACAATGTAATAAGAGTGAAGCCAGCACCTATCAATAAAACGCAGTTGAGTCTATACAACTTATAAGGCAGATACGATCTTTCCTGAGGTTAAGATGTTGCAAGCTGCCATTATAAAGTTATGTATTAATTCTTTGTCTCTAAAAAAAATACCCAGGCAGGTTATAAAGAATGATTTTGTGAAGTTTAAGTTTTGTTTTGAGGTACTGGTTTACCCTTGATCTTTGTCAGACAGACTGCTACTTGTCTTCCAGGATTTCCATATTGTTATAACTGGAGTATAAACATGAAGAAAATAACCTGAAACTCACAAATCAAAATAATGGGTAATTAAGTCAGTGACCCAGTCACATATCAATTACAATTACACTGGGATTCGGAGGACTTACTTCAATGGTGGGAAGATTACAAATATAGCATATTCTCTCTACTGGATTTAAGTTTCTCAAAAGATATTAAGAGTACTCTTAGTAGCTAGTTACTGTTTTCTTTAGGACAAGATTACCATTTCAGCTCAGCAGAAATACCTTTATTATATGAAGAAAGGATAATGGCTCTACAAAAGTTAATATAAAGCTAATCCTCAAAGATGTTTATATTTAAGTTTCAATAAGCACAATATTTGCATATATAGAAGGCACTGATTAAACATCTTTTTAGGGCATGGAAAAATCTCTTTAATTGTTGAGGAAAAAAAGAAATCTTTGCCTCTCCATTTCTTCACTCAAATTGTGTTACAACATTTACTACTGACTTCTTTCAGTCTTCTAAAAGAAACTTATAAATGCTGGGGAAACAGCGTTTAAGGCATGTATAAACTTGCTAATAATGTTTCCAACTGCCACAATATGGAGATGAAAATGATAAGCTAAATACAAAACATTCTCAGACATGCCCCTTCCAGGCATAACTAGTGGCTTTA